>BMAO01011971.1:0-98900 GCA_019973975.1 Trichonephila clavata
AAACTAGTAAGAAATTATAACAATTGATATTGAGCACCCCACTCTTTTAATGCAGTTATTATTTTTCCAGTTTCAATTTTATTTTTTTCTGCTTTTTTCTTGGCATTTCTAAATACCTTTTGTTCTATTTCTTTAAATCCTGGCATTCATATTTTTCTAATTGGTTTTCTATAAAAAAAAGTACTTATGTTTTTGCTTCTTAATGTAATTCCTTTTTTGCCAGGAATAAGCCATTCTTTTAAATTATTGTCATGTTGAGTTCTTAGTGGGAGACCATCATCATTGATTGAATACTATTGGATGCGAAAATTTATTTTGCAGCGATTTCAAAACCACTTCTAAAAGATGTTTAATGTGTAGTGTACTGATACAAATTAGTTCCTGTATATATTGTTCCAATGTGTGGTATTTTTTAACTGTTTTTATAAATGTGAAATTCAGGTAGACGTGCAATATATTATAAAATTGTATTTTTTAAAATCTTTTATCTTGTTTCTAAAATTATATGCTTTATTTTTAATTTGCACTAATTTCATTTCTGCTTGTTAGTACAAATCTTGATTTTTAATGTTTCCACTCATAATTTGTTTTAAATTTTGATATAGCTCTGAATTTTTTTAAAAAATATTTTATGGATAAAATTAATTTATGAATTTCATACATTTTGCACTTTCTGCCAAAGACCATTGGTTTCACATTGTAGCCTTTGTCCTTATGTTCTAAATACTCATACAGGTATAGCATATCACTACATGTGTTATGCTAAATTTTTGTAAATAGTCATTTCGAAAACTATATAATTATGAACAACCTTTGTAAAAATTTTACTCTAATGAGAAAACTTTCAAAATTCCTTTCAGAACCAGCTATCTATAAATTCTGCAGTAAATAATTTAGATGACTCGGCATATCCTAACATGTAATTTATTTGAAACAACACTGTTTGAAAGGCATTTCACTCACATTTTGTAACTCAAAGACAAGATTTGATAAAAAAATTAAAAAGTTTTTTATTTATGTACTTTTACACACTTTCCTATATTTACAATGATAATTCAATATATATTACACTAAAACATAATCTGTTCTGCACAAATAAGGATGGAGTTGACTATAATATGGATTAAATAGTGTTTATAAAAAAAAATTTCAAAAATTTCACTTATATTCTTGTTTATTTTTTATGTATATATGTATGTGTACAATTTCCAGAATAAATATTTCAACAATATGATTTTGGATTGTTTTATTTTTCTTGTTAACAATGAATAATTGAAAATAAAATGCTGTATAAAGTAGAAAAATGGCTAGATTATGATTCTGCTGCTCCTTGGGATGTTATTTTTTCTTTTAAATGGGTGCAGAAAACTTCTCTAAAAACTCTTTCCAGTTGGTTAAAAACTTGTTTATTTTAAATGTTTTTTAATGCAAAAATCTACTGTTTTAGTTGTTTTTACATTCTTCTAAGGACTGAAATTTTTAAGTATTTTAATTTAAAAAAAACCATTAACTTAAAAACTATAATATTTGTTTTCTTTGGTGATAGGAGAGTGTAAAATCAGTTGATTTAACAAAAAACGATCTTAATTTTTAATATAGCAATGCATTTTCTTTATTTCCATGTGGATAGATGTTTCTATTTAAACAAAACAATTGATATAAAGAGTACTTACACACCTGGGCCTAATGAGTGTTACTTTAGTCAAAAGGTTTTTTTCTTCAGGTTACATAATATGTAAAAAAAGCTATTTCTTTCTGGCATTGTTTTGAAATTTTTACTTAGAAAAATCTGTTATTTATCATAATGTTTCCTAGATATTTCTAATAACTTATTATTGAAGGGCTGAATTTTTAAAAATAAAAGTTAATTTTCTGCTTGTATATGATTTTAAGGAAACAATATAATGCTTCTAGAGAGAAACATAAATATAAATAATGAATCAAATTGCTTCTGGAACTAGTTCAAAATGCATACACATTTGTTTAACTATTACATCGAATTCATTTTTGCAGTTTTCAAAGATTTATATTTGCGGTAAAAGTTCGAAGACATGCAGTTTGTGATCAAATAATAGTTGCATTTTTTTTCTCGAAAAGTAATATTTTTGTCGATACTTGCTTATTGTCGCCACCGTATTGGCGACATTATATAAAACGAAGTACATGGTTGCTAATTCAGCGCGTAGGACACATGCGAAATCGTTACTGCCAATTTGGCGAGTTATCTTTAACTTAGGCACTTTCGCGATAATATGCGAGTACCTTTTTGTTACACACAATAAACGTAAAATGAATTTTGATTTCGAAGTTAAGTGTAAAAATTTCATGAAATGAAAAATAAAATAATACGTAAGATGTAGAAAGTGAAAATTTACAACTCAGGTATCACATTTTTAAATCCCTTAAGATTTGGGTTAATAAATATTTTTCTGTTCAAAATTCATATTAGATCAACAGTACCGAAAATAAATGCTATTCATACTCATTTTATTGTTTTAACTCATATTTGATACATTAACAGATTCAAATATGAGTGCATTATATACTCATATCGATCTTTCATTCTCAAAAATTTGATCCCGTAACAGGTTCAAAAAGGAGAATGTACTTGTGTCTCGATATGAGAATATGCGATTCTCAGATTTGAGTAAGCGTGCATTGGAGCTATTTTGAGAATGTGAAGTACTCAAAAGTGAGCTGTTTGCTCTCAGTTTTGAAGATCGTTTCTCGCAGTGCATGTTGCTCAGTCAGGTTAAAAAGACTGATGCACAACAAAATATGCCATAAGGATGTATTATTGCAGCAATCGCCAACTCTTATAACTCGCCAAGTTGGCATCCTCGATTTCATATGTGTCATATGTTTTTAATTGGCGACTAGGTGCTTCGTTTCATATAATGTCGCCAATAGGTTGTGATAATACACGAGTACCAAAGAAAGTATCCAAATAAAAATTTTGAACAAAAACATGTAAATCAGAAAAATATATAGTAAAGAACCATGAACAAACTAAATGTGAATCATTAATATATATAAGAAAAAATGGTACTTGCATATTATCGCAACAATTAACCATTCTATTATTAACTCGCCAACTCCTATTTCCTATGTATTGTATGTGCTGAATTGGCAGCCAGGTGCTTCGTTTGAAATAATGTCGCCAATAGGCTGTGATAATATGTTAGTAACAAATAGTTTAAGAAATACATTAATAAGTTCATGCAGTTCATAAAATAGTCAAAAACATATAGATGAGGGGTAGTATTAAGCAGAAGGATAAAAAATTACTTTATTAATTTGAATAAAAAAAACTATCGTATACAAATAAAATATACCGAAATTTGATGAAATGGTCCTGCTCTGGAATCCGTGAGGGTTAATTTTACAATGCTTCTGGGTAGACAATGTTTTGTTTTGCTTCATTGTCTGTGCAAATACAGAAATGATTATTTCTTCTGCTTATTCTAGAACACAAATAATTGCCATTGTGAGAATTATCAATGTCTTGATCTAAGCCACTCAATTTTAAAGATATGCCCTGAACTTTGTTGATAACGATTGAAAATTGTAAAAGTCTTCAATTATTATAAATGCGTTGTCGAAAATTTATGAAATCCATGTTTTTATTTGAACTTTCCTTGCGTATTCAATGCAAAATATCTTTAACCATGTGTGATTTATATTTCTTCCCTAACTCTGTTGGAGAGTAGGCATGATCAATATATGATTGCAAACGATGCACAAATTTGATTTTATATTGTTATGTTATTTGCGTCATTAATAATACTTTCAGGTGTCTGTTACATTTTGAATGTAGACAGTCACCTTAATTATTTTGTGATGCATTGCATTGCTATATATTGAGCTGTGTCTTTTATGATAGCGTTGATTTTGTGTGAGTATAGTTTATTTTTTCATTATTCTTCATTTAGTTTGTTTTTCTTATTTCTCAGTGCAATTGGTGAGAATTCTGTTCTGTCAATTAATCTTTGTTTTTAATTCAAACTATATAGTGAAATTGACCTGTTTGGAGCAATTTGTTCAAGTGGAATGAAATATTCTTTTTCCCATTGCTTCAAAATTGAGTTATATTGATTGATTTGGATACAAGGCCCATTCAGAGCTGTTTTGCAATTTCATACATTTTTTTTACCTTCTTTTTAAGTGCAGTCTATTGGCTTCGGTACATTAAATTGCGTTGCAGAAAATCAAACTAAGGTCATCACACTGGGCTAGCAAAAGCAGTGTGAAGAGTAATTGCACATTAAATTGGAATAGGCATCAGCGAACAAGCACAATGCAGACAGATGGCTCAAATACGTGTTGAAGAAGTGGGTGGTCGTAAGATAGTAATTATTTTTTCAAATTATGCTTTCGCATTGATAAAAATATTTAGTTCTTTTTATGTCAATTAATGTTTTTTTTTGTATTTTAATTTATTTTTAAGCATGGGATATATACTTTGGATAATTTTTATATATAAAATACTAATTTTAATTATGTACCCTATGGATCTGTTTGGCGTGATTTCAAAACCTCTCCACAAATGAGTAGCATTTCAATTGAAATCTTTCAAGTATTTTATCTTTTTCTGGTGATCCTAAATTAAATTAATAGATAATTTTTAACAGTCGACCATTTACCTAAAATCATAAAACATCGCCAAATGCTGCAATATGTATTCAACAAGGGAAAACCGTTCGATGACTGTTTTTACACAATAATATTTTTTTTGCATGACTGGAAGTTTTCCCACTAAATAGTTGTTGAAATTTCTAAAAGTTGGGGGAATAACATTATACTCAAAAAGGATCTATTTTCTGTGATTTCAAAATTTTATTTGATGTTACTGTGAAATACAAATGGGAAAATTAAGATTTTCTGATGTTTGTTTTGGTATTTACATATCGCAACTGTATTGGCAACATTGTATGAAAGGAAGCACATGGTTGCCATTTCACCATGTAACGACACATACAAAATCGGGGTTGCAATAGTACCTAAGTACCTTTTGGTTGGAACTGTTTTTGGTGATTCCATCAAAATATTGAACTTTAATTTATTTTTGATAACTTTTTAACATTTAAAGTTTGTTATAGGCATCTGTACCCATTCACGCATTCCTGTGGCTCAGTCTGGTTTAAAGGAAAGAAAAGAAAAAGCATACATTTCTAATATTTTTAACCTCTTGCACTTGAGGTATGACTTTTTTGTTATAAAAAAATATGTGTGAATATACATAAACAAAACTTTTCTATAAACAGATTTCATTTGTAATTTGTTTACAGAATACTCCAAGTTATATGGTATTTTTGTCCTTATGTTATGAATCTAAAATTATTTACATTGTGGGGAGGTGCCAAGTTTGAAAATAAATTTAAAATGGCTCTTCTTGAGGTCAAAGGGTTAATTTTACAATGCTTATGGGTAGACATTTTGTGTTGCTTCATTGTCTGTTAAGATACAAAAATTGTCTGGTGTGCCTACTCTATAACAGCAGTTGCCAACCTTCAGCACTCCATGAACCATTCAGTGATAACTTTATAAATATGGCAGACCACTAAAGCTATATTTACGTCTACTTACATTTGCATACACCTGAAAATAAATTTCATGAAAAGCAATAACAAACCAACAATCAACAGACTGAAGTGTTTTGCCACTAATTTACTATGGTTACCCAAGTTGACTTTCAAGTTTCGATGGAAAATCTGAAAAAATTACTAAACTCAGGAAATTTGCTATAAGTGGTAGCTAAAAGTTTTTATTAAAGTATAATCCATAATATGCTTTTTCTTGATCATCTTTTTTTAAACTGAATCTTCACAAAAGGATAAATAATATCTCAATTTTTCAGTGGACCATCAAAAATTTCTCACCAATTAGTGACTGCTGCTCTGGAACACCTCCCCAACGGTACTTATGTATTAGCATCACCGTAACAAAATTGGTGCCGTGCGTATTGCACCTTAATATCTAAACAATGAAGATTCTAACATTTTTCATGAAAAAAAAATCAGATTTGGTTGGAAAATGGTGTGATTTGCATGGAGGCAATTTGGCTGTGCAGTGATGCTAATATTTAAATACCCAGACACCCCCAAATAATTGTCCATGTGTGAAGCAGTCTGTGTCTAGATATAAGCCACTTTGTTTTAAGGATAGGCTCTTAAATTTGTTAATAACAACTGCTAATGCTAATCAAATAGTGAATTGCAAAATCTTCCATCAATACTTTGTCGTAGATTTTTGCTGCGAAATCTGTGTTTATATTTGAATTTTTCTTGCATATTTGACTGAAAATTTCTTCAGCCCCTCATTGCATTGGAATTGAGCTGTGACAATTGATGTACAATAGAAATTAAATATTTCATTAGCATTTTTTTACTTTCCCCCTTTCTTTTTGTTTGATTTTTCCTTTTTTTAATGTTTTGAAATTTTATAGGTTTTTGTTTTAACTTTTTTTTCTATTTTTAAGTGCAGTCAGTTAGCTTCACTACATAAAAATAATGCCTGGCAGGAAATCAAATTTAAATTGTCATACTCACAAGGCAAAAACAGTGCAACGAGTGTAGTTGCACATCAAACTGAGGAAGAACGGGCATCAGCAAACGAGAAAAGCAGACAAAGAATGGCATAAACAGATGCTGAGGGCGCAGCAAAGCAACAGGCAGCCAGGCTTGAGGATGCACATTTACGAGCACAGCATTCATGTTTTTCAACATCAGATCTGATCTGTTCTCAACAAAAGGAACACAGTAGGCTGCGAAGGGTCAATCAGAAACAGCACATTAGCATCAAACATGATTTTGTGATGAAGAATCACACAATAACAGTCACCTTGCATTCTGGTACAACCCAGTGGAAGATTATAGGTTGAGCCAGCATGTTCTCATTAGTACAACGACTGAAGTGTATCCTTATTGCAATGCTCTGAAATTTAAGGGAGAAACAAAAGGAATGTTTTGTACCACTGGAAAAATTTAACTGCCTCAACTGGGAGAACCACCAGAGCCATTAAAAACTTTGCTTGCTAGATATATTGCAGAATCAAAACATTTCCTATGTAACAGGAAATACAATTCATGTTTCCAAATGATATTGTTTGGAGAAATGTGCATTTGTGAACACACCTCTGATTTAACAGAAATATCCATAAGCATTGTAAAACTTACCCATTACCCTCGAGGAATCCAGAGTAGAGCCACATTTAAAGTTTATCTTTAAACTTGAGGTCTCCACTATGAATACAATGTAAATAAATTTAGGTTCATAACATAAGGACAAAAATAAGTTGCAATAACTTCAAGTGTTTGGTTAAATTACAAATGATATTAGTTAAGTAAAGTTTTGTGTATATATATCTATACATTTTTTTAAATAGAAAATCATATCTCCAATGCAAATATTTAAATATACTGAAAACACGTGCTTTCTCTTTAACCGAACTGAGCCACAGCAACGCGTGGCAGGGTACAGCTAGTTATTTAATAAAAAGCTACCTGAAATAAAATTTTCTTTCACCTAAATAGGGAATGAAATTTTTAAAAATATTACTTGTGTCTGCGTTTTAAGTTATTGGAGGTTTTAAATTTATAAGAATGCTTAGCATAGAAACATACGCAGAGCAAGATGTATACAACTAGGTGAAAGGTCAACAGAAATCTGTAAGAATAACGCATTGCGAGAAAGTAGTAGAAACAAAGCATTATTGCTAGTTAAAATCCCCAAGTAGATATAAATACGGAACTGTATTCATTTTGGAATTCCGCCTAATTTCGAGTGAACACAACTCATTTAATTTTGCAATCCCGGGATTTCGGGATTATATTATCCAAATTCCGGGGTCCCGGGATTAGGATTCAGCCATTTATTAAAAATGCTTACATATTAGCATAGTTGAAATTCTATAATAAAATTGAAAATATAATTAAAAATTGATTTGATATTTTAATGAAACAAATAAACATAATACATAATGAAATTTAGAAAAGGCATTTCTTCATTTCTTGTGTTTCTGTAAATAAACTTATAAAAACACAACTCCTCCAGCGTTTCATCGTTGAAACGGCTTCTTATTTTTGTTACACATTGTCCTGACGAAGAAAATCCCCGTTCGGATTCTTTACTAGTAGGTATTATCGTCATTAAATAGGAGTATGTTCTCTTCAGGTAGTCACCACGTCTCTCCCTTCATTTTCAAAAAAGAGACATTTTTGGTGACAGTGTTTCAAATCTAATAGACTACATTGGTGCATGTACTTCTTTGGCAACTTCGTCCAGTTCTTCTGCTAAACTTAATGGTTTTTGTATATAAATTGATCCAGTTATTGAATCAGAATGTGAATCCATTTCAAGTGTTACCTCATTTGAAATTGAAGATCCAGTTTCATGAGCTGTTAGTAATGCAATGGGATTTGAAGTGTCTCAAGTCTTTCAAGCAGGTTCGCTATTAATTAACGGCATTTAATTGAAGAAGAAACTGTGACAAAATCTATTCTTGAAATGTTGCTTATATTATTGTGTAAACATTGCAGTGAGCCAATGAGGTCTGTGCGAAATTCTCTCATTTGAGAAATGAGGGCTATGTATCTATATTTTTTGAACTATAGCACACTTATAATTGCACAAAAAAAATTCTAAGTACATATTTCATAAGCAAAATATAATTTTTTAAAAAATTTAATTCTTAGAAAAATTTTTACGAGAACATTTTTAAAAAAATATTATTTATACAAAAATTAAATCCCGGGATTAGAAAAAAAACCCAGGATCCCGGGGTTTCGGAATTCCGGAGTCCCGGTACTAAAAATCCTACTAGATATCTTCCAAAAATTTTAATTGCCTTTGTCCAAGTTAGCTGACACCGGACATCCTGAGGATGGGAGAAATGCCCGTTTTCTGACCCCACTCGCGATGGGGAGAAAGTTACAGAAGATAATAACAGAAAACACATGCCAAATTTCACTATTTAACACACACATCCGCCTTGAACCCTTCAAGATTCAACACATAAGAAAACTGACATTAAACGTATACAGTACAAAAAAAGTAAATAAGATGCATTAAATGGTTTACAATGCTTTGAAAAAAAATTTCAAAATATAAATCAGACAAAAATTAAATCCCGGGATTAGTTATTTTATTCCCGAAATTTGAAATAACCATCGGGATTTCGGGATCCCGGTTAGCTCCCGATTTGTTTGTAACCAAAATTTTTAAAATATATCAACCAAGCAAGATTTCCAAATTCTATGGTTTAAGAGTTCTTTAAAAAAAAATAAAGAAGCAATCACAAAATCCTTAATTTTTATAGTTTCCTTTTAAAGTTTCTTGATATAAGTTGATAAAACATTAATTGAATACAATGCCTTTTACACATTCTAATTTATTATTGTCATTATACTTGTTTTTTTCCGAAAAATTTCAAATTTATTTATTTATTTTTCAAAAATTGTAATACTTTGAAACTGAACGGAATAATAAAACATTTTGTGCAAAATAATTTGAAATTTTCAAGATAACCCAAACCTGATGAACGCCGCATTAGAAGAGTACAACAAAACAACAGCAAAAAAGAAATCTAATAGTTCTTCGACTGAATTATATATCTTAATTACATTCATTGCTTGCTTTCTCCTAATTAGCAAAACTTAAAATGTAGACATACTAAAAGGAAAACACATCATCGAACTTTAAACACAGTGTTTGTTTTTCTTAAACATCAAACATGCGGAAGCAAATAGTGAAAATATAATCCCATGAAACTAAAGCAATAAAAAAAAATTATGCAATAAAGCCAAGCATGAAATTTGAACAGTACAGATGAACTAGTATAGCATGCAATACAAGTTCATCCAAGGTAAGATGGATGACGTTGAAAATAGTCAGCAAAATTCGGACTGCACATAAGTATTTATTTATAAGCCGTACTATTAAGGCCTAAATTCTACCAGTTTGAAAGAGTTTGCTTTAAACTCGACATGCCTTTTATTACATAGCTTCATTTTGTATTATTTATCTTCATTAGTAAAATAATATGTATCCCAGAGTAACTAAGGGCTGTGAACTGAAAACAAACTTGTTTGACTTGAATAGTATTCGTTCAAAACAAAGTTTGAGCAAAAAAACGCACGCAAAAATTTTGCACTAATTTCAACAATTTAGATATATGGAAGAAATATGGGCTGGGGGTTGTTCCACGACTCAAATCCATGGTAATCATCGGGGTTTCAAAATCGATACAAGATTATTTTTGTTGCACATTTAACATATAACTAGAGTTCATCAAGCTCGGAGCCCCTGGGGGCCGCCATGTTCACCAGCCGCTTAAGCCGCCTCTGGGAAAAACAATACTTTTTCAATAAATTACGTAATTGTGTTGATTGCTATTACATAAATTAGCTCTCTTTATATCATTTGCAATTTTCGAAAAAATGATGTTGAATCGCAATGCGAAAATTAAACAAAATAATTTTTCCCTTTTTGCCAACTGTTTTCTGATTTAACACTGTATTCGCAGTTAACTTGTGAGTGAGTGAATACATAAGCACAGCACAGTTCAGCTACTCGAGGGATTTTGGCGACTGTTCTCGTCATTTTGAACCATGGTCAAGTGCCGAGGAAGACACCGGAGCTGGTACCCCTTTCCTAAATTCCACACCACACCATCTGGAGGATGTTTGAGTTTCGACAGAATTAGCGTGCATCACCCCCTCTACACGGGGGTGCTCATTGGTTCTCGGCTCGAAACTCGAGCTCATGACTCGCCGGTTGCATACGTATAACTGGCGGTACATTTAGTTTTAATTGAAGTTTATGTGAGGGTAAACCCGAAAGTTCAAGTGAATTTAAGAACTCCGTGGGATATGAGGTACTTTGTTCTTGATCCATGATAGTATTCATTGATAAATATTTCTTCATTTCCGTCCTCCCCTACACGTCGTTTAAATTTTCAATGTTGATTTTATGGACAATGTCATTGTTAGGCCCAATATTGATCTTGCGCGCCACCACTAATTCCAATTTAAATCTTGTTGCAAGCCCGGGTAAATTTGAGCAATAAGATTTACATCATTTTTTTCTACATTACAAAATTCTCTAGAAGTAAAGTATAACCTCCAGCAATTGCGTCCAAACATCCATAACCGATTTTCAATTGCGTCTCTGCATAATGTTCCGAATCTACGCCGTTATGAAGATGCACTTTCATATTCGTTTTCAGACTGAATTTTTCAACTTTTGCCCATAAGCTTGATGATTTAATAGAGACTGATTTCATCTGCCGGTGTTCCCCCTCTGGATTACAGGGAGAGTTTTTCAAAATCCACCAGCCAATATACCCTGCTGGCCACCGTAAATGCAACACCCTGAAGGAAGCACGCAAATAACATAAAATTTACAACATGCATTAGCGGAGGTGAGATATGCAAATGATTAGAATTTCAGCGCAGACACACATCACGCACGCCTGTGGCGCCACCTCAAAGCGCTGTTTAAACCTTGGAGATTTCGACGATTTCAAGTTCGGCAATTTTCTTGTGGTTTTTAAAAAAGCGATCAGTAATGTCTTGAAGAAAACAGCGAATTGCTTTTCATCAGGTATCCGAGTTCGACAGAGGAAGGATAGTGGCCTACTGAAATTGTGGATTGTCTTTCATGGAAATCGGTAGTCGTGTTGGACGAAACCAAACAACTGTAATGCGGATATGTGACCGTTAAATCCAGGAGAGTACGGCGGATAGACGTGGTCGATCGCATCCACCTCAGTGCACCACTTCACGTGAGGACAGGCAAATTGTGCGCATGGCAGTGACGGATCGCTCAGTCACATCACGAACCATAGCACAGAACATTGAGTCAGTAACGCATCATTCAGTGTCTGCGCGTACCATTCGGCGCCGTTTACAGCAGAGTGGTCTGTCCGCAAGACGTCCATTGCTTGGTCTACCCTTGACGCAGAACCACAGACGTCTCCGCCGCCAATGGTGCGATGAACGAAGAATGTGGGCGGGAGAATGGAATGAAGTTGTCTTTACTGACGAGTCACGCATCTGTCTGCAACACCACGATGGTTGGATTCGAGTCTGGAGACACCGTGTTGAGAGGATGCTGAACAGCTGCGTTATGCACCGCCACACTGGTATGCATCGGGTATTATGGTATGGGGCGGTATTGGATATCACTCTCGCACTCCTCTAGTACGCATGCTGGTACTTTAAACAGCTAGCGCTACATCTCCGAGGTGTTGGACCCAGTTGTCCTTCCTTACCTTCAGGGCTTTGACCACAGCCATATTTCAACAGGATAAAGCGCGACCACACGTGGCACGCATTGTCCAAAGGTTCTTCGTCAATCACCAAATTGAATTGCTTCCCTGGCCGGCTCGCTTTCCAGATCTTTCGCCAATAGAAAACATGTTTTCCATGATTGCTCAACAATTGACCCAGATTACACCCCCAACTGTCACACCAGATCAACTTTGGCAACTTATGGAAGCTGCTTGGTCTGCTGTACCCCAAGAACACATCCAAAGTCTCTTTGAATCAATGCCGAGGCGTGTGGCAGCGATAATCTCCAACAATGGTGGCTACTCTGGCTACTGATTCTGGCAGGAACCACACTTCACAGAAGTCTATAAATTTAATCATTTGATACTTGGTCAACATGTTATCTACAAAATGAATTTTGTTGCGCTATCTCTTGTCTTTCTTTGTGTTGCATTTACGGTGGCCAACAGTGTATAATATAGCTACCATTCCTCCTATAATAACTGTACTATCTCGTAAATCCTGAAGAGTCTGATGTAACGCTTTTATAGCTTTCTTGTGAGACGTACTTTCATCCACACTAAAAGCATACATTGTGGAAGCATCTTACCTTGAGAGCTATTTTTTCTGAAATTTCAGATGAGTGAATCTTCAAATGCAAGATTAAGCGATAATTTTAAAACTGAATGTGCAGTACGACCGTTGGTCAATAAAGTCGCGGCTATACCAGAAGAAGCCATATCAACTGCTATCTTCTGGGTTTTTGCGTAACACTTGTTGGAAAACGTGACTTTGTTCTGGAGTTAATTGAGGGATAAATTATGTTACTTGATGTTGCAATACTATAAAATCGGATTTTAATTCTCAAGCAATTTCATTATCGAAGCTATTTCCGTCGACATGTCTAGGACCAGAGCCGGACGGTGACCTTTGGGGGCCCTGGGCTAACAATATCTGGGGGCCCCTAAATAATTAAAAATTTTGCCATTTTCCTAAAAAAAAATTGTGCGGAAAAATTTAAAATATATGAAAAACTTGCGGTTTTTTTTTATTTCAAATATTTTAATTACTTTATAAACAATAACATAATTTACAAAAAAACTTTTCTACACTTTTGTGCTGCAAATTCTTTTATTTGCTCATAACTTTTTAATTCTTTAGTGAGATCAGTATTAATAGAAAGAAGTGATAAATTATTAAGTCTAGTATTTGTCATTGATGTCCTATATTTGTTTTCTATATAGGACATTTTAGAGACGGCACGCTCCACTTCACTAGCAATAAGGAGCGTTAAAATCTTTAAAATGATAACAAATTTGGAAAAACGTCAACAAATTTCTTTTCAAAAATTAAATTTAATATATCACTATAAGTATAGGATAGCTCAGTTTGTTTTAGATAAGTTTTGAATCGAACCTCTTCATTTACTAATTGTTGATCTACGTCATCTAAATAAGGCGTACACTCCCCCAAAGAGGTCGTCGTTCTCTTTACTTTAATCTTGCAAATCCATCAAAAATTTAAATTTCTTACTGTATTCTGCACATACTTGACTTCTATTTAAATCAAGGATTAGCTTATCTAACGCAACAATTAGCGTGTCCCTTTTAAATTTTTCTGTCCCATACACAGTTTTTTCTGTGGATTTATCTACAAATTTTGAAATAACCCGTCTCTTGTTCACATCATTGTTTCTACTCTAGGACTTAATTTTTTGGCTGCGTATTGATACTCCTTTAGTTTTTTTTTTTTATCTGAATCATGAACATAGTTTATAAACGTTTTTAATGACATATTTAACTTATTCCCTTCACAGATGTCTAAACCAGGAGTCTGTAATTTTTTGTTAACTGAATTAAATCTTACGAAAATTTCTTCCTAAAATATCATTAAAATAGCAGTTTTGAGTTTTGTTAGTTTATTAAATAAATTTACTGCTCTTTTCGAAAATAAATTCTCATTTTCATTGTCACTAAATGTTTTTAAAATATTCATGTTATTACTATAATTATCTTTTAAGGCTTCAACAGCATCGTAGTGACAAGACCATCTGGTGTGACTTAAACTTTTTAAGGAAAATTTCAGTTTTTAACACACGTGCCGATGAGTGGAATGCAATATTGGTTAGACATCCAAAATGAGACACTTTACTCTCAGGCTTAAATCCTTATCACTTGGTGATTTAGCAGATACAGAGTTATATAAAACAAGACACACCCTCGTACAACAGCAAGTCTTCACACTTACTAACTAAAACTAAACTACCAAACTGTCCAACTAGAAACTTACTGACTGAGGGCGAACAGCTTTCTCAACCAGTTACTACGTCATCCTTCGGTTACAGTTAAAAGCACAGTCTGTTACAAGTTTAATTTCACGTTTTAGAAGTTCCCACCTACGGGTCAAAGCAGAAAAGAAAACATACATATATGTTGCCCTAAACCAAAGAAGTTTACGATTTCAGTTGCTAACTGATTCTACACTAACCAGACTAAGAGAATGTGCAGCACACGGCACATAAATAGCAAATTTATTATCTTTGATGTGTAACATCTTTACTCTCGGTTGCTGGATATTTGTTGGAGTGATTTCGTGAAAAGGGACGGAAATGCGTAACAGGAAGTCGGGGGAAGAGCGCGCTGTTTGATTTGACCAATTTAGCGCCTTGGGGTGTCTCTTCGCTAGCCTCGTCTGAGGGTCCGACTGTAGTAGCAATTAAAAGAAGCCCGCCTACCGCACATACCAGCAAGACTTATTAGACTTCATTCAGAATAAACTTGTGATTCTTAAGCTCAATTGTCAAAGTCTCAGGGCTCGTTGTGTGTGAAATCTCTGAGGATATATTTATATATGTGTAAACTATATATATTAATAATTATATTTCCTGGTAAGTGTCTGACAAAGCTCATCATTCTTAAAAAAAATAGGAGTAAGTAATATGGAATTATTTGAATAAATATTTAAGTGCTTATCCTTTTCATACTTTGAGGTTCATTTCTGTCACTGTCAATATATTTTTAATTGTGATTAAAAAAGATTTCTCGATTAAAAAAACTAACTAATTAAGTAAACGGGTATTTTTGATTTTATCTAATATTTCTAATTTTTAAGCATTTGCTTGACGGTGTCTCTTCGCTACCCTCGTCTGGGGGTCCAACTGTAGTAGCAATTAAGACGCCCGCCTACCGCACATACCAGCAAGTCTTGTCATTTTGGTGGTCGCATACATTTCTCCGAATCAAATAGTTAAAAAAATAAAAGATTTCCTGCATTTTGTACTTTTACCGTATACCGAAGGTTGTTCTGCTCTTTTTAAAAAAAACTATCACATGATTTTGAGTGGTGATTTTAAGGTTAACTTCAGTTTGCCAGAAGCTGAGCCGCTCATAGCTTTTCGGAAAGATGAACTCAAGCTCGAAATGAACACTAATCGAAATGTTTCGACAACTAACAGTGGTACTGTTATTGACGCCATTTTTCAAATACTTTGAAATCACAAGTATATGTGTTATACTTTAGTTTTCATAATTCTATTGTCTCCGCTCTTCCCCAAATTGAACAATAATAAATATTTTTGATAAAAAACTGCATTACCCCTTGTGTTAATTGAATAAAATTTTCATTAAAGATATAATTATTCGATAGAAAATTATTTCCAGTCATAACCGATTCATTTCTTTCAGGATTATAGTCGCTATTGCGTATTTACCATGATAACAAGTCAGATGTTACACATCATATGCGACTACTGTAAGACTCGTTTCTTTTTTTTCTTTTAGAAGAGCTTGCACACCATTATATCGACCAGACATATTGGCAGCGTTGTCAAATGACTGTCCCCTACAATTACCCAATAGCAGTTCATTTGTTTCTAAAAATTCTTGTAGAAAATTAAATAAGTAAAATCCAGTGTGACTACTAATCTTAATTATTGAGACACATATTTCATACACTTTTTCCCCAAAAACAATATCGTGGTACAATAGCAAGTTGGTCATCGTGGGACAAATCTGATGTTGAATCCATCACAATTGCATAGTACTTTGTGTCATCGTTATTTATTTGAGTTGTAATTGTTTTGATGATTTGATTACCCATAATCTCTATTATTTGCTAATATGCTGTTTTTGAAAAGTACGATATTAACGATTTTAGTCGTAATTTCACTGTTCAATATGTTCACGAATGAATGGGTCGATCTCTCTGCTAGCAGTTCCAGGTCACCCATGAAATTACCATTATCAGGAGAACCAAAAACTTCCTCGGTACTTCTAAATGCTAAATCTCTTATAGCCAAATACTGTACTACCACAATAACATGTTTCAGGAAATTGTGGTAACATTCTGTATCTTGTCTTAGTTGCTCCTGTAATTGTTGATATAACAAGGGGAGGGCACGACTAAGGAAATTCATTTAGAGACGAGATTTTGTATAATAGTAGTATTCTCTTAGGGTGTTCAACCCTCAATATAATAGCGCCGAATAGACAGTCAGTTCCAAGAAAATAGCCTTCGAAATTCATACTTAGCTTTTATACAATTAAGTTTTATTCAGCTCCAGTGATACAGTGGCATAGGTGGTAGTGTACCTGTATTCTGCGAAGGTCTGTCAGGGCTCGAGTCATGCGATCGACTTGCTTTGTTTTTTTAAAATTAAATGTAATTATTTTATATTTTAAAAACCAAAACAATTACTATAATTGTATAAATATTTATATAATATTTTATAAGTATATTATAATATTAAATTCACGTTCTTTATGAAGTTTATAAGTTATAAGTATCTAAAGCTCATCGCCCCCCCCCCCATTCATTGAAACTGAAAATTTTATTTGTATATAATAACTTTATTTTTTACAACACTATTTAAACTTTTATTATAAAATAATAAAACGTTTTAACTTTATGTATATACTTTTCACGTGATTGTGAATATTCTTTTGCTTACTATCTCGGGTTCCACGAGATAATTTTATACTCGTTAGTTAGCACGTCTTGCAAAAACTAAATAGTTTTCTAATGGAAAATGCATCTTTTTACATTTGTGGAAAACAACACCTATAATGAAGGAAAACGAACAACACATTAACAGAGTTGATGTTAAAATCTAAATTTAAGCAAGAACAGCTTCTAAAAATTTTAAGTTTCAAATTCTCTCTCATGCAAAATACACGGGGTTTCTCACGCATCTATTAACATTTTGATGCCATTCAGAACATTGTGTTTAGGTTAAATATATTTCTCAACGTAAGTGGGGCTACAAAAACAAAGTATAAAAACAAATTAAATTCAGAACAAGTAATGCGATTGCACTTTATCTCAACAGACCTAGACTTCGACAGTTCGTGTGAAAAAAGGAAGCATATATCTCAGTTACTAAATATAATGCATGGATAGGTGATGAATCATATAATTAATATTATTAATGAGTAAAATATATTAACAAAATTAGATTAAAATTTTTTTTAATAATAAATGCAAATGTGCTTTTTGTAATTGCTTTTACATGAAAAGCCTGTAACATGTTGATCTAATTTAAATATTACTTTGAGGCATATTCTTCGGCGTATGTGTATGGAATGGGGTTCCACGAAAACACTTTTTAGTTCTAAGGATTCCACGAATGCACCTTCAAGTTCTAGGGTTTCCGTGAGTTCAAAAAGTTTGAAGACCACTGTCCTAAAGGAACACTGCTAATACACAAAGTCTCGTCCCCAAATGAATTTCCTTAGTCATGCTCTCCCCTTGCAAAACAAACTTATTTTCTTTTCGTGTTAACCAAACTAACAATAAATTTTTATGTTCAATAGAATTTTTATGATTTTTTAAGCAACTTGTTACGTGTTTCCAATCAGAAAAGCCGGTTGTGTATTGAGAATTTGTTTTAGAAAAGTTAGCAGGCCAAACAAAAAGCACTACCAATACTAGTTGAATAACATAGCCAAAAAAAAGATCTTTCCATTTTTACGTTTTTTAATGAAATGCTTATTCGCGAAAAAGATCTCTTTTGTCCTTTGTATTCTCTTACCGAAACAGAATATATATTGTTTGGATTTTTATTTTGAAAATAACTCATTTCATGTGAAAGGATATAATCAATAAAACTATTAATTTAGCAATTTAGGCCACGAACCCACGCGTCAACGTATATCTTAAACTCAAACCCAACTTTTTGTAAACATTTTTCGATCGGGACATTACTGATGTCCTCTGGCTGAGCAATATATTTTTTCAGAAGGTCATTGAGATCTTTCATATTTTCATCATTAATATTTGCTTGTTGTGTTTCTCCGTTTTGTTTGGCTAAGTTCCTTTCACTTCAGTGGCGTAACGTACAACCGCGCATTGCGGGGAGCCTCAAGGTTCTAGGGGGTCTAAAGCCTATGTTATCTTATGGTTTTTCAATCTTTTGTAAGATCTTATGTGGGGCCCAAAACCTGTCTTTGTAGGGGTGCCCTAATATTCTCCGTTATGCCACTGTTTCGCTTGTTAATGGATCTGCGTATCTAGCGCAATGTATCTTATTACTTTGTTCCATTGTAAAAAAAAAGTTTAAATTCTGACACATTTAATTTTTCCTTTTGCTCGATTTAACAGTAATTTTCGTTTTTCCGCTCTACTTTTATATTTTCTGCCAGACATATTTATATTGTTAACCAAGGTTTTGATTTTCTGAAAATAAATTAAAAGTTTAGGTTATGAAATTACGATAGCACAACCGACTATACTTAATGAACTAAAAATATTCTCTAACAAATTTTTACAAAACAATATAGTATATTTCAGAAACAATTAAAAAAGTACCTGGTTTATTTTAAAAAATAAAAAATCATTGTCTATACTCGCTAAAACGCAAAACGCTGATTATTATTTATGGGCCCATCACTTTAAAAGGTTTTTATAAAAATAAACTTTGGAAAATTATTTACCCCACTTTAAATAAATACTGTTTTTCGTTGTGATTCATTATTTGTTGTTGCTACCTATACTTAAAAGAACCAATTTATTAAGAAAATCAAGACCACTTTTTTTTTGTCCATTATATTCACGGGAAATCTTTATAATCCACATAAAATGACTGCTATTTTATTCCATTCTGCAGAAGTAATTAAGTTACTCATCACAAATTTTACACTCATCTCAATACAACAAGCGTAATTTTTTTACTCATCACAATACAACATACATATCTATGGGAAATCTTGATGTTTTCAATCTTTGAAAAATTTTGAAGATACAGAAAATATTTAATCATAACTTCACAATATCTTTATACTTAAATAATTTAGAAATGTGTATTGGTGTTTTTTTTACTTGAAACTAGAATAAACAGATACCTAAGTATCTTTCAATTTCAGGTATTATGCACAGGACACAGCACCAAATCAGTATATTATTGTAACTTAGAATTATTATTGCTCAAAAATAAATGGATACAGAAAAAGTGCCACTACGTTTATATAAGTGCTGGATGCTCGTCGGCGCCATCCTATGATAGAGCCTCTGTATATTAATTACTAATTTCCGTGTGTTCGGTGGTAGGGCGGGAAGAACAAAAGTAAATTGCTCTCGAAAATAAAGATAAATTTTGATATGGTATTTCGAGTATTTTATTTTTGATTAGTATTTTTTACTGCTTTATTATTTTATTACTATTTTGATTGTAAACCTTTTTTTCTGTTGTCTTCAACGGGGAATGGGGCCCCCTGGAACTCGGGGGCCCTGGGCTGCAGCCCATTAAGCCCATACGTAGATCCGGCCCTGTCTAGGATTTTTTTTCTTTTTTATGGCGCAAGGAGCAATTTAGATCATAATGCGCCAACCCTGTCTAGGACTAATCATTCCAAAATCATGTAGCTTCTTCCCAACCATTCTGAGAACCTTTATTGCGTTTCGTTGTAGATGCATTCATTGAAAAGCATATTTGCTTGTACTTGCTGCAATCGTCACAAAATATCTTCCGCCATGTAGTCTTTGTACTTATTCCAAAAGGTTTGAGGATTAGAAAGACCGAAGATGTGAAATAAGTATTGCGTAAAGATCCCTAATATTTTTCGGTGAGTGACATTGTATGGCTTCCTCCATAGTAATATTTAAGGCGGTATCACACGTGCATTTTTTTGGCCCAACTTTTCGCCGAATATGAGGGGGAAAGGTTACCGTAAACAAAACAACATGCTCTGACATCAGCCACGTTCTTTTTCCACATTGAAACATTACTCGCTGATTTTTCTGCTTCGAAAACAAACATCCAATATTATTTCTTTTATTTCGCTCGTGCTTTTGTTTATGGGGGTAAACAGAAATGGAGCATCATTCTGTTTAAAATATTATACGCCGTTAAAATATTGTACATCATTAAAATATATTACGCCATATTTCATGCGAAGCTACCACCGTCACCGCCATCTTGTTTATGACGTAGGGCTCCGAAGAACCCCATTGGCTGGAATTTCAAGCAACTTTCATTTATAGTAACTTTCTCAGTTCACTGGCAAAAAGTTGTTCTAAAGCCATTGCTATGGCAACGGAGTAAACATTGCACGAATCGGAACAAAAATTGCACCAAACGTGTACGTGTGATAAGGCCTTTAGTATATCTTCATAGTAATACCTCCATGTAAAATATCTAGGTTCAGTATAAGTGAAAACTTTGTGCAAAATATGAATATTGTATAATTAAGCTTAAAAAAAAATTCAGAGTAATAAATATTCGATAAATCAAAACTTTTTATGAAAATGTCAATTGATATTACCATAGAATTTTCAATACCACGCACGCAATTCGCTAAAAATTTATTTTGTTTCCCTTTTTAAAAAGTGGGAGAAAATTGCATTAAAATATCTGGGGTTGTCGGAATAGAGAACTTCTTAGCTAACTTGGCGATATTTCTCTAAGTTTGAGTTTGACGTTTAACAAACTTAACGTAATAAACGTTAGACGTTTAATAAAAAACCATTTAAAAATTGCTTTTTGTAAAGATGCTAAATTCCACTGTGTTTCAGTTATTTGTTACAGATGTAAGAATTTTTATTAAAATTTCCATTATTGACCAAATGCATAATTTTGTGCCAATTTGGCGGGGAGTAAGCAACGTCCCACGGTTTTACCCGCATAGTTCCCGTTCCCGTAGGAATATGGAGATAATATATACCTTATGTTACTCGCAGATAATGTAGTTTTCCATTGGTGAAAGAATTTTTAAAATTGGACCAGCCGTTTCCGAGATTAGCCGGAACAAACAGACAGACCGACAGACAGATAAATAAACAGACAGACAAACAAAAATTTTAAAAATTGATTTTTTTTATATAAGTACCGTATATACCTATAAATGCATTAAGTAAAAAGCTGTTAATTTGAAATTACAAGGGGTGATCAAATGAAAAGGTACGAAACGACATAAAAATGAACCAGTTAAATATTTGCATATTCCGCCAAGGGAGAATGTAGCGAGACATCTCGGGATGCCATTGGAGACTCTGACTGAGATCGGATCATGCGCAGGAGAGAGCAAAGGCTCCTATAAAAAGCGGCGTCCAAATGATGCGAGCACAGAATTACTCGAGCACAGAAAAAGCATCAACTCCGATGTGTACTGTGAGACACTCCGACGCCTACGCAGGTCCATCAAGAACAAAAGACCGGAGCTGCTCACGGAGGGTGTGGTTCTGCTCCATGATAACGCACGTCCACACGTCTCCAGAGTCACACAAATGGAACTGGACAAGTTCCAATGGGAGACGTTGGACCATCCGTCCTACAGTCCGGACATGTCACCCTGCGATTTCCATGTGTTTGGTCCACTGAAGAAACACCTGAAAGGAAAGCGCTTCAACTCGGACGACGTACTCAAGGACACTGTGAAGGACTGGGTCTCGTCACAGCCACAGGAATTCTGGGAACAAGAAATCCTGCGGCTTGTTCATCAGTGGGATCGTTGTGCTCAGGCCTATGGTATATATATTGAATAAAGTCTATATTTGTACCCACCGTGTCGTTTCGTACCTTTTCATTTGATCACCCCTTGTACAAACAGACACTTCAATTTTATTTATTTGTATAGATTCTGTTTAGCAAGACGTTAAGCTTTTTTCCTTTTCTAAAATTGTTTTTAGTTTTTAGCGTTGAGCATAGTTATTTTAAATTTTTTTTTTTATTTTCAATATGTTAGTGAGTTAACCTTCGACATCGAAAAGAAATTATGAAGAGGATATTGCAACAAGTGATTTTAAAATTGTCTGAGAAGAACAATACTTGTTTACACATCAAAATGCTTCCAAGCCTGTTTGTTTGATATGTGGAATTTGTACAGTTCCAAAAAAATTTGACTTAGACCGTCATTTAAAACAACTGCATAGTGATTTTAAATGCTTAAATTTTCAGCAAATATCCCGTCGGATCAAATTTACGAACGGAATATATCAATAAGAAAATAAATCTTTAGTCAGCCAATAATCTTTTTTCCAGAAGAGAAACGACGAAATGGAAACTATGGTGAAGGCTTCTTATGAATTTTTTTGTTGTTAACCCGCAAGAAAATACCATATTGTGACGGAGAATGAAAAGTAGCCTTTTAATTTTCGCCCAAAATGTCGGGGATGTTAATGTCAAAAGTATGGTTGATAAAATAGCTTTGTCTAGAAATACCGTCATACGTCGTATGGATGACATAGGCCAGGAAGTTGGAACGAAAATTGTCTCTGGACATCAAAACTGAAAATACTTTTCATTAAGGGGGTCCGGCATGTCCATAGGAGCCCATGTTAAATTGCTTAAGTTTATGCACCTTTTTCTCAGGAACTACTTACTTCTCATGAATAAAATTTTTACAGTAGGTTATGTGTACTATCAAAATGTGTACTATATTTTATAAAAGTTAAATAAATAATGAATTTTTTAAAAATGGTCCAATTTTTTTGCCCTAAGACTCAGTTTAAGAAAGTCATATCTAAAGAAGTTTGCTAAATATATCTAATTCCCTTCTCTAAAGTGTGTAAACATATTAAAAGTCTGTTCACTGAAATTTTTAAGATTATACAATAAGAAGTTTTTGAGAAAAAGGTACATAAAGTGAAAAATACTACATTTTGAGAAAACAGGCTTTAAAGAAAAAAATCGTGCTAGCCATGATCTGATATCTTGACCAATTGGCTACCTCGGCCACCACATGACTCTGAAAAGCAAATATTAGTAAATTATTTTAACCGCAAATGATCAGAATAACATCGAATTTTGGAAATTTGTGCCACCAAGCAATTTTTCAAATTTACATGATTTGATGGTAAGATATTGTTGCAGGTTTGGAAGAAATGTTTGTGAAGAAATGTTTTCTCTCTGTTATGAACGTAATTAAATCAAAATATCTCTCAAAATTAGCTGATATGCACTTAAAACACACCTAATTTTTTTGCATCTTCAAGAACTAATCCAAATATAGATGACTTAGTAAAAACAAAAAACAAAAAAGCTACAAATTCAAAAGCCATATTAAGAAAGTACTGATTGCTTAGTAATCATTTAAAATTGAATGTTTCAAGTTGCTTATTTTTATTCTGTACCTGAGTTGACTGATCCTGTAAATATTTATCAACAATAAAATGTAAGCTTCTATTTTTGTTTTATTTGTTATATCATTTTTTTTTATACATTTTCACTACATAGAACTTGCATTAAAAATGTTTTTGGTGTACGAGTAAATAACCCATAATTAGCCTATAAGTAACATTTTTTTTCACTTTTGCATATTTTTTAGTTTGGTGGAAAGTTGGAAGTGGCACGCGCTTAATTTTTTTTATCAGATTTTGGCACTCTTCCCAAAAAAGTTGTCCATCCCTGCTTTTGAGTGTGTCGTTAATAAAAAAACAAAATCAGATATATATTCCGTATATTAGGAGTTGTTAGTCCATTAACGCATAATTCATTTCGACATTATCTTGGATATTTTCATATTAATTTTTTTAAATAAATTTAAAATCTGACAAAGAATTTAATACGAAAAAGTACTAGGCGAATCGACTCCAAGATTCGACTGTAGAATTGGAATCAAGGACTCCGATACTGAAGGAACCAAAAAAGAAAAAAAAAATTCTCACCACACACCAGTCTATGCACATGCGCTATATGCCAACACTTACTTTCCCGATCCGAGAACACCCTCCCCTCCTTAACTGCGACGTTAACTGTCAACGGTAGCACAATACCTCACTCCCTAAAAACCGAATATATATACTCCACTCTGTCACCACTTCCACAAGCAACTACAAAACAGTGAATAGGAAAAGGCGGCTCTATGAAAAGCCCTCTCCATTTTCTGTCTCACTGCGCATGATCCGAACCGGAACAAAATACTCCCCGACTCCCCCCTTTCTAAAACCACCACCCCGTCATTTAGCACATCCATTGTCAAGCCCCGTGTTCTCGTTCTCCCAGACAAACTTTTAAAGGGAATTTGATGGAGTTCCATTCCAAGTGGTTCCTTTTTTTCCCTGCCGAATATCAACCCCCCCCCCTCCCTCAGATGAATGCAAGGGGACGGTAAGTCATAAAGGTAGCATAAGGGAGGAAGGAAGGTTTAAAAGAGAGATCGGATTTTATCTTTTGATTCTTTATTATTCTCCATCTTTTTCCTTCCTTCTTTTTTAATGTGCTTGTCGTTTGGTTTTTATGTAGGGGGGGGGGGTCTTTTTCATTGGTACAAATGGACTCGCAAATCTGTCCGGGCGCAGTTTTTGAAAGAATGGAATAGTTTTTCTCGACGGGGCAAGGGCACGCAGGGGGGTTGACTGCTCAGGAAATCATTCGAATAAAAAAAGGTAGTGTATGAAAGTTAGATGTCGATTTTTTTTCTCGAAGGAATGAAAACGGCTGTCAAGTGTCGATCGCTAAAAGTTGAATTGATGACGAAAAGATGAAGTATTCTACTTCTCTGAGGTATATGTATTGTAAAGTCGTATTAGGCAAGCATAATATTAAAGAAAACACTCCTTCTGCGATTGACATGACTGTAACCAAAAAGGCACGAATTCAAAAATTTTAGTACAGAGTGCAAGTCTTGATGATACAAGGAAGATTAGTAGAAGATGATGAACTAGAATGATAATTTCAAAATTAACTGGTAAAGCGTTTTTGAAACTTAATATGAAATTCTTCAATAACATTTACACTTGGCAGTGGTACTCACTCCCTTCTATAAAACAGTTGTTTCCTTCTTTGATCCTTTAATTCAAGTGCCTGTCTACTTTTGCCACATCCGTCGTCTGTAACCTCCTAAGTAACTTTATTTGAAGAACTAATTAAACAAGAATTAATCCCTTTAATGTTGGTTTTGAGCAGTATTAAAGGAGGCCTCTTTTCTTCAGGTAAATGTTTTAACATCACTATATGATAGAGTGACTTCGTTATCCTCTTTATAAAGGGCGACTTTCTTAAAACTGACATTATTCAGAGCTATCTGGAACTCGATCTAACCACAGTGATCACACCTAGTGTGGTACGGCAACTATTCATGACATGGGAAGTAAGATTCCAAGGGGAAAAAATAGTTTAAAAAAATCGATGATAGGGTACTTAAGCGTTGTTGAACTTAAGGCAAACCAAGAATCAGCATAAAACATGGATATGAAAACAAAATACAAATTTATGCTTTCCTATACAACAACCGCTCCAGTAAATCGATCTCTAAAACATGAATACAGCTCCGAAAACTAGTAGGTATTCTCTGCTGGAGTGAGAAAATAGGCGACTCACATTACCGAAACGCGTTTTGTTGGATTATCTAAACCATCCACTACTCCTCGTGAGCTTAAAATTCAACGGAAGCTACGTTATCCCTTAAGGCTCTGAAAGGAATGATTAAGAAGTTGGAATAAATAGATGACCAGGCAGAGGACATCAACCTGTGTCAGTTGTAACCGTTGACCATTGTTGGCCCACATATCACAGAAATATTTCTTGTGACATATTATGTACGACTGAAGGAAATGTGCAGAGAATGCACGGTGGTCCTGCTGTTTTTGTTCGACTTCTTCGCTAGGGAAGTGAATGCAGTAGAAAAACTTATTTCACCGTTATTTTGTATGTGTTGTTATTTACTTCTTTGCACTTTTTGCATTGTACAGCGCCATAAATACCACTATCAGAGATTTTTTAAATTTTTTTTGCAAAATCTTACTTCTTATGTCATTATTTGTCTCTGTACCAAGTCTGGTGTCGTTTCTTTTGTTAAATCGAGCTACAGGAGACTCAGAATAGGATCAGTTTTTTAAAAAAAATCGCCCTCTAGATCAATTTTATTTTATTTGTCTGATTTGATCCTTTTTTTTTTAGCCATTAAAGGGATTGTTGTTTTAGCAATATATAATTTGATTAGTTCAAATTATCAATTAATTGATCGACTTTTGGTTTTATGGGATATGAAGCAAATAAGTGCAGCGTCGTCTCATCAGGTGAACACTTTGCGGGAATACTTGTCTAGTTTGATGCACGAGGGTGAGTAATATGGCAATGTGCCATAGTATTCTTCAAAAAGAGACAGTGTTATCTTCTCTCACGCCCGTGGGCTAAACAGATGCTGAGTAGATTTTAGAAACCACTTTGATGAGACCACACCTCTTCCTTTTCTGACATCTAGATGGCTTTCAGTCACAACGATTTATAGAAGAGACATTCCTGCTGGACTAGTTATCTAACATTTCATTCCTTCGTGGACATGTGGGCCGCGAATTACTTGAATGATAAGAATGCCGGCCGGTTGTGAGGAAGACATACCCAGTAGGGTATTCTTAGTGTCACAGTGACCTGTTGATTGATAGACTCTCCATATGGGGTACGAGGTACGGCAACGTATTTGATTTTAGTAGCGACAGCCTATTGCTTCAAGAACCATTGGAGTTGGGACCAAGGCGAAGGATGCCGGAGGTAAATCCACAATCATAAATTATTGGGGGCGGGGAAGAGGCTCACCCAGCGGAAATAAAGAGTAGGTTCGGAAGATGACGAGGATATTCTGCATCGAGCTTTTGTTCTTCTTCTTGGAACACACGCGAAAGAAGTTTTGGGGACAGCTGTATCCTAAAGGATCCAAGAAAAAGGAACTGTGATGACCTCTTCATGACGGCAGCCGCTCCAGTGATTGATCTGGGGCGATACTAGCGAGAGGGGTTGTGGGGAGAGTCTGAATACCGGACTGGAACTTTTCTCCAGCGAAAGGCTGCTAAAAGAAGCATAATTAATTTTAAAAAATTTTAAAAAATTTATAAACAAAATGCCTTTTGACTAAAAGCTTGTGATCCTTCTCGCTACTAAGAAATGAATAAGTTTCGGGAGCTCACTCCGTCACAAAAGGCAGTGCATTAAGTTCACGTGACGTTATAGTCGTATGATAAATACAATCACGTGTTTCCAGCCAATCTTTGCTGTTGCCAACTTTTGCTCTTTGCAGAAATTACCTCTTCAAAAATGCACATTTATCAACAATGAAAGCGCGCATAGGTAAACAAAAGGCCTTAGACTTAAAAATACACGCATAATCTAAACATTGTTTTTAAGTTAAAAAAATTTTTTTTGAAGAGTCTTAATATTTGAACAACGGCACCGAATTATCAAATTTGAAGTTGTATCTAAATTTTCCAAGCCGTGCAACAAGTACAAGTGTAATGCCAGTTTTTAAATCAATAGAGAACATGTGACTGAATTTATCATGTGACCATCCTGCCCATTCACATAGTGGGCATTTTTCAGCCTCAACATGTTTGGGTTCAGGGCTTTGCGGAAGAAAGTCTTATTTCTCTAAGACTATGTACCACGAAACGAGTTCCTAAAACGTTTTTATTACGTTCGGTTCAATCGACTTATTTCCTAAAGAACAGAATCTACCATTGCGCCATTTGTCCTTCTTTTCAGCTAACCATTACTTTTGTCCTCTGCGCTCCTTGAAATTATCGGAGGAAATCGGGTCCAAGGGGACGCAGCAGTGACAATGGATGTTTTGGCTACAAACCCAGGAACAAAGTTCTGTCCAACACTTGAGGCTTGTTTTTTGTTTCTTTTCATGAAAAATGCAGTCCAAAGTAATCGATTAATTATATACGCAGAAAAAGAAAATCTTAAGGCAAAGCATGATTTATTGCAGTGATTTATATACAGCATGATTTATATCCAAACTTTTTCGATACGCGGAACCCTTAGAACTAAAGGGTGTTTTCGGGGAACCCCTTCCCCGCTCACACTTTGAAGAATATATCTTAAAAATAATATTTAAAGTATAGATCTAAATGTTAAAGGTAAACTTTGTGTAACGACGGAGTTAAAAAAAAGTATTGTGTTTACTATTAAGAAATTGTAATGTAATTTAGTAATATAATGCACTCACACTTTTAAAATATTAATTTGATTCAAATGCCACCTACCCACGCATTATATTTAGCAACTGAGATATGTGCTACCTTTTTTTTCACACAAACTATCTAAGTCTAGATCTATTGAAACGATCTGCAGTCATATTTCGTGTTCAGCATTTTATATGATTTTATGCTTTGTTTTTGTGCCATTCACGTTGAGAAATGTTTTTCACTTAAATACATTGTCATGAATGTCATTAAAATGTTTAAAGCTGCGTGAGAGAAATCAACTATTTTTTGCATGAATTTGCAACCTGAAATTGAAAACCTCTTTTTGCTTAAAATTTAGTTTTAACATCAATTAGGCCGTAAGTTGTTTCCTTTCCTTCATTGTAGATGCCCCCCCCCCTCAAATGAAAAAAGGTGCATTTTCCATTAGAAAACTATTTACTTTGGCAAAACATTTTACTAATAATTATAAAACTACTTCGTGAAATTTGGGATGGTAAACAATCTAATAGGTAGTATATATTTAGAAAAAAAGTTTGAATATTTTTTTACATATATTATGATTAAGAAAAGAAAGTATTACAAAATAAAGTTATGTATGTCTGAATAGAAAAAACTTTGTTTCTTAATGATCTAAATGGGATTTAGATACTTGTGGTTGTACAAACTTTATAGAGAACATGAATCCATTTGGTCTACACATTTGGAATTTTGTTTTTCTTTTTATTGGGGCTTATGAAACCCATGGGTATAATTCGTGGAACCCCAGAGTTCTGTGGAACACAGTTTGAAGACCCCCGATTTGTTTCAAAATGACAGTGTTTAGGTATTTATGAAACTAGGTTGGCACTACTTGTGCGTTAACCTATGCCAGTTATTTTTTGCCAAAGCTGAGGATAATTGATAGCATTTATTCCCGTTGGCGGGAAGTGTTAATTTGGAGACACACACAGGTGCCACCTCAAGTGTGGCACTCGTGACTTGACCTTGGCTCAGAACTACGATGTCCGTTACTAATAGCTTTCGTGTGGCATTGTTAATAAACTTTCACATTAATACTTGTTGAAATTCGCCAAAAATCGGCAATATCTTTTCGGTAATGCCTAGCGGCCGCGGTGGCCGAGTGGTCTAGGCATCGGATCATGGCTAGCCTGTCATGAGTTCGATCCTAGTACCACCAAAGACCCGCCGTGTAGGTGAGCGATGCACGTTAAATCTGTCGAGAGCTCAAACGTCCTCCCGTTGGTGCGGCGTGGTGTGGCAGTTAGGAGAGGGGGTGCCAGCTCAGGTGTCGTCCGCGTCACTTGACCATGGTTCAAAATTAAGCGGACCGTCGCCAAAAGCCCTCGTGTTGCTAATCAGTGCGACGTTAATATTCTCTCTCGGTAATGCCAAACAGAAGATATTTACATTCAGTTAAAGAGACTAGAATGCATTTATTCAACTTGTATTGGGATTTCACAATTTCCTTAAAATCGCCTATAAAAGAAAAAAAAAATGTTCGTTTATGACCACACGATTATTTCTCAATGATAGCTATCATTAAGAAATAATATTCGTTTTTATAAAAAGTCACACACATATTAAAATCAATAATTTAGCCCTATTGCGTGATGAAATGGGAAACACGATATGCGTTTGTCGAGTGTGGCTGACTCCAAAGCATAGAAAAAAGGTTATCGGTGCATTTAAATAGTTGGTTGCAGTCCTGCTCAGAAATAATTTGTATCGTTTTACATGGGAGATAAGAGTAGAAAATGTGAATAGCAGACGTTGGCAGGGTATTCAATATCGCCCAAAGTGTTTTTTTACCGATTTCAAACCAGATTCTAAGCTGAACTTGGACCAGATTCTAAGCTGAAGGGACTCCAGGAATTAAACTAGAAGTTAAACGACGATTTGGAATTTCATCCTTTGGTGGATTATTCAGCCATCACGAATCGTGTTAGAGTAAGCCATGTAAAATGAAAACGGACGTTTTCTTTGTTATTTAAACATATGTAAAGTGGCCGCGTTAGGTAAAGGTGATCAAGGTAAGGGACTCGTGACCGGCGCGTCATGAGTTCGAGCCTAGTACCGTGCAGAGGGGCTGATTCACGTTATATTTATCGAGACTCAAAGCTCACTCAATTGCGTGGTGTAATAGTTTGAAGAAGGGAGGCGCCACATCTCAGGGCTCATCCTCTTAAATTTAACCATGGTTCAAAATTGCGAGGTCAGTCGCCAAAAGCCCTCGAGTAGTTGAATAGTGCGACGTTAATATTCACTCACTTACTCACCCTGTACTGACTTTATATACTCCATCAAAAATGTATCTTTTTTTGAATCTTCCGGCAACAAATCATCTGTAGGTATGATATTCAACGATTCTTCGTTTTTACGCTTCAGATATTTGTTCTTCCTCCTAAGATTTTATTCATTTGTGTATGTACGAACTGAAACTAAAGGTCAATAAAAACATCGACTATAATAAATTTTAAGCTCAAAAATAAATATATTGTCTGTATAATAGATTTAATGAGACTTATTGTAGCTAAATGATAGGTTTTATGTTGATAAACAGAGACTGCCGATACAAGAAGGATTGTAAACTCGTGTTTCAAAGACAATGAGCAAGGATTTAAAAAAAACCGTTTTGTATTGCAAAATTTCTAGATCTTTTAAATTTCCTTACTTTGAACTAATTTTTAATTGACTATTTTACCCATTCACTGTGAGGTAACTTTGGAGCACCTTTCTCTGGGTGCCAAGTTTTAGTGTTAAAAAAAAAGAAACGAGCCTTACAGTAGTCGCATACGATGTGTAACATCTGATATGTTATCGGGGTAAATTCGCAATAGCAACTTAAATCCTGGGAAAAAATTATCGAGTATGATTGGAAATAATTTTCTATGGAATAATTATATCTTTAATGAAATTTTTATTTTATTAACACAAGGAGTAATGCAATTTTTTATCAAAAATAATTATTCTTGTTTAATTTGGGGAAGAGCGGTAATGATAGCTTATGATAACTAAAATCTGACATATATACTTGTGATTTCAAAGTATTTAAAAACCGTTGAAAAATAGCCTTAATAACAGTACCACTGTTAGTTGTCGAAAAATTTCGATTTGTATTCATTTCGAGCTTGAGTTCATCATTCAAAAAAGCTATGAGTGGCTCGGCTTCTAGCAAACTGAAGTTAACTTTAAAATCACCACTCAAAATCATGGAAAGCGAGTGATAGTTTTTTTTAAAGAGCAAAACCACCTTCGGTATATGGTAAAAGTAAAAAATGTAGAAATCTTTAATTTTTTGAACCGTTTGATTCGGAGAAATGTATACGACCACCGAAATCACTGTTTGTCCATTTTCAAATAAGCATTCTGCCACAAATCTTGAATAACAATACCCAATCCACTTGTTTGACGATAAGTAATATCCATATGAGGAGCTACAACATGTGAGGTGTTCTGTTTTCGATAGATCGCAACACCAGCTGCTCTGTGGCCCGGTCGTTTAAATTGCACGCAGTTATCGAAGTCAGGTATCGAAACACGTTCGTCATTATCTAACCACGTCTCTGCCAACATGAGTAACGAACAGTTTTGTGAAATAACGTCGAAATCTGTTTGGTGAGCCCTTAGACTTTGACAATTGAGCGTAAGGATCGCAAGCTTATCCTTGGTGAAGTCTAATAAGACTTGCTGGTATGTGTGGATTTAGAGTCAAGCGCAAACAAAACAGAGTTTTTGAATTAGAATATTCTGAAATGCTAAATTTAACAATATAAAAAAGGCTGGTGGCTTGACGGCTACCAGAGTTGGACCCCAGCTAAAGGACTGGTGGCGTGGCAGGAGCGGACACATAACATTTCGTGGGCTGAGCGGACACTTTGAAACTCATCTTGGTTTGAGCGGACACATTACCCCCCCCCCTCGTAGAACAGATTCTATTACCGAATTACAAGGATAAATACATTTTTGCCAATCCAATTGAATTACTTGTATTAAATTGTTAAGATGTTATAGTGCGAATACATTTTAAACATAGCGAAATGTAATAGAAATAAAAACTTTCAGAGAAATATTTAAAAATTAATAGTAAGTAACAATATAATGAAGTGTATGAACGAATTTCAAGAATTTTGTGGAAAACTGTATTTTAGAGTCAAATAAACATTAGAACAGGTGCAGTTGCCATAAAGTTAATTAGTTTCATTAATGTAAGTAAAAATAAATACTAAAAGTGAGAAAACAAAACAAAAACAAAGATCCCAAGGCCTAGACCGCAGGGGGAGTCCCTCCTGAATGTAGGAGAATAAACAGAACTTCACTGGAGGGTAGCGAAGACACCACCAAGCGCGCTGATTGGTCAAATTAAATAGCGCGCGTTTCCCCAACTTCCTGTTACGCATTTCCGTCCATTTTCATGAAATCACTCCCACAAATCTCCAGCAATCGAGAGGAAAGATGTTACACATAAAAAAACACATGACTTTTTACATAATATAAACATAGGAAGTTAGTGAAATACATACATACTTACAAAAAAACATTAATTATCAATTTTTATTATTAAAATTATAACTTAGACGATTATATATATATATATATATAATATTACAAAAATAGTTATATTCCTAAGATAATTATGGTCATGATAAAATAGTTTTAGCCACAGAAATACTAGGGCAAACTCCTGGCCTTAGGAACCAGGATTGCAGGTTTAAACAGTGCCTTTAGGCCAGTCAACCCTCATATATATATATGAATGTATTCCATAAATTAAGAAAATATTTTTGTTATTACTGTGTATGAGAGGGGTGTAAATGGCAATAGTCTGTTAGAGCCATGCGCGTTGACATAAGAGCAATGGCCCAGTGCCGTACTGCCTGAAGAATAGTTATTTTATTGGGACAGGCAAAGGATGTGTTTTCTGGTAAGAGGATTGGGATCAACCTCTTCAGAACTTCCTTAGAGTCAAGACAGGTAGAAAATATTTTATCAGTTAAGAAATAAGTAAATTAGTGTGCGCTAAGGTCTCTCAGTCTGGGAATTTGGACGGTCTCTAAAACTCATAGGTATCCATAAAAACTCTAATATGTTTGAATTATATGTTTATGTCAACCAAATAAATAAGTATTAGTAATAAAATTGCTAATTTTCTAAAATAAGCCCATCTTTTTGATTCAATGTTTTAGTAGTAACATTTGCTCTGTGATGGACGTGTCTACTCGTCAGCGCTCGATTTCCGTGACACACACAGTTGCGTGCTCTCAAACGGGGGCGCCACTGTTAACTGTTGATCGAGCCCATCTTTTAGCATTTGCGCGATCATTCCTGAGATAAATATATCTTCTCCAATGTGCGCATGTATGTTTCCATTTTACGTACGCAGTCGAATTTTATCTTGGAAAAAGGCAGCTTTAAATGGGGTTTTAATAAAAAAAAAACAGTCATAACCTTTCATCGATTGTCGACAACTCAAAACCTCTTTGCAGATAAGGTCGGCGCAGTTATCAAACATGTTTTGAAATTAAAAAGAAAAGGACACATTGACAAAACAGAAGTTACAAAATAAGGCGGACGCACACGCACAAAGGGCAAAGGGAATGAGTGCATAATTCGAAACTCGACGGCGCATTTCTATAGAGCTGCCTCCACACAAAGCCCGCTATCTGGAGAGGAGGGCGTCGAGTAGAGGCCGATAGCATCAAATCCCAACTTTAAATGCTGTACCGGGAGCTTTTCGACTTTTGTCATGCACTTGGGGAGGGCAGGAGCCCCTTTTGGTTCGTTGGCGCTCCCCTTAAACGTTTGAGGTGCTTTGACGGCCAGTCTGTCAACAATGCTCGGTGTCGAGTTGCGAATCAGTTCGCTAACTTTTTTCTCAGATCTTTTAATTCTTTGTGGAGGGACTCATGCGGGAAAAGGGGGCAAGGGAAAATAGGCCCCGCCTCCCTTGCCCCCTCCCCCATGTGTGCTCTTTGATATAATTTACGTTTGAGATGTTTTTGCTAATGCCCGAGACGGTTGTTCATTTGCGGTGGGAAAAGTTCTAAAGCAAAATAGGAGGAATGTGTTGAAATTAAATCGCTCTAGAGTTCGCTCGGTAGGGAATAATACATTTAAACGCGTTCAAATTTTATAATTAGATTCTCGTGATATAGTTTTTATTTAAATAAAATCCTTGTGTAATTGTTTTCGGAATGTTTTCTTCTGAAAATGGAAAGGGTTTCTGAAAATGGAATTCTGTAAAGTAGAATGTTCTTAAAATTATTCAAATGTATTTTAATTTAACGAACATTTAGGAACCAGATTGTTTTAATGTGCTACTCCTTTCATATTGATTCAATTAATGTTAACCGAAATATATTATGTTTTATATATTTCGTATCTTGAACTTCAACATTTTAAAAATTGCGTGCTTGTTGAATACTAGAGAATTTCAGTACTTGCTCACTTACCGTCTTGCTTTACAGGGGGCCGCTGTAGCCTAGTAGTCAAGGTATCGGATCGTGGTTGATGTGTCATAAGTTCGAGCCCAGTAACACTAAAGACCCTCCGTGTAAGGGAACAATGCACGTTAAATCTGTCTAGAGCTCAAACGTCCTCCCGTTAGTATGGTGTGGTAGTTAGGGGAGGGGGTTTCCAACTCAAGTGCCGTCCTCGTACACTTGACCATGGTTCAAAATGAAGAGGTCCGTCGCCAAAAGCCCTCGTGTAGCTGAACAGTGCAACGTTAATATTTACTCAATCATTCACTCACTTCCTTTAAAACAAAATATTAAAATATATTAATTGAAACTAAATTTCATGCATTCAAGGACATTTAAGGGAGCAGATCAAATATAAACGACAGCCAGGAAAGAGATGAAATATTATTTTTTAAAAAATCACCAATGGGATACATCAGTGTATCAGGAGATTTTTAAAATGCCGGCTTAATAAAAAGAAATCGAACGCATTCAAAATTAACTGCATATTTAATTCTTCTACTTGACTCGATAAACATTTTTCTCCTACTAATGTTTCTTTAAGATGTCTAGACAAATGGTAGCCCCGAAGTGTTATCAAGTTAACATTACAGGAAGTGTTTTCAGCAAAGTCCAAGTTTTCATGAGCTCCACCGTTTGAGCGAGAGAAGGAATGCCTTTTGGACACAAGTTCACTGTGGCATACTGTATTAATTATGTCAAGCATTCATGTATAAAATAATCCCAAAAATGTGAAGAATTTTTCTAGCAGATAGCCAATTTTTTGACTCAAGTGGAGTCTGCATTATTCTACACTGAACACTTTGTTTTAGGTATACAGTGATGCTCTCAATTTTCACTACAAGTTAAAATTTCACGTCGAAAATTAATCTTCTATTTCATAGTAATCTCTTACCCAAATACTTTTACGGCGTTGATTTTAGGTTATTGTTGAGGATTAAATAAAGGAATATCCTTCTTAGTACCAATCTTGGTTATCACTCTAATGCAGCGTTTCTCAAACTTTGCGGCCCGCCCGCCTAAAGGGGCATGATAAGACTTCGTGTACGAGGGGGGGGGGGGAGGCATGTCGAAAAGTCGAAAATAAAATATTATTTAAAATTATTAATTTACTGAAAAAGAGCAAAACAAAATTCATTCTGAACAACGAAAATTAACAGAATACTTATCCTATAGCTTAAAACTAATTTAAAATATTTATTACTAATAAAAAGCAACATGTGTGTACAAAATTTTATACTTATATTGATAATTTGGGCAGTTTATAAACCATTAAGGTCGTACAGTAGCTTTAGCGTCAAAATACATTATTATAGCATTCAAAACATTGTTAGTGTACTGGGGGAGGGGGAGAGAAAATTTTGATTGAAAATTTGCTCGCTAGTATTGCAAGTTTGAGAAGTACTGCTCTAATAAAAACAATTTTTAAAAAATTGCTCTATGCTTTGCAAAGAATATTTAAAAAGGCCCTATTTAATTGGAAACTATTCGATTTTGAATATCGCGTTCTTTTTTGTTAATTATCTTTTTATTTTTATTCAGATCCATTTGAGGATGTATTGCAAAGTACGATAAAAATTATCGAGATAGAAACTTAATTTTCATTAGTAGTTCTTAAGACCTCTGAACATCGCCTGCCTGCAGAGTTATACATTTCTTCCTGCATTTCTTGACCCATCGAAGATAACCATTGTAAAATTCAGCAGACTGAGTCGAAAATTATTGTTCCACTCTTAAAACCTTGTCATTTGTATTCTTGAATCTTCAACTTCGCAATGTTTTTTTTTTTTAATTCAGGAAATAAGGAAAAGTTTCCCAGGGCGAGAATGGGGAGGATCAGAGGCGGATTAAGGTAGTTAGAGGCCCCTGGCGGCAAAAGGTCTGAGGCCCATGGGCTCAAGAGCCAAAAAATAAAATAGGGAAAAGAGCCGCTTACTTTCAATTCTCAAAATAAATTGTATTGATTATAATAAAACTCAACGGCCAAAGAAAAATATTAACTGTATATAAAAAAATAAAACCTCACTGAAGAGCTTACAGTTTTGCTGTAAAACTTGATTTCTTTTTGGCAAATTCATCAATTATTTTTGCCATATCTATTTTGTCCAAAACATTTTGTTCTGTATATAATATGGCCATGTTGTTCAATTTTAAATTTCTAATGGGGGTTTTCATATCTTTGTTTTCTTTTCTTTTCTTGCTCCATTTTATATCATCAAAATTAAAAGATTCAATATCTTTTTTTGTTCCTTTAATTTTTGTGTAGTTTTCTTTTTAATTTCAGGTTATAATCCCCTCTCGTCTAAAATATAACAAAGTGTCCTATAACAGTTTGGTAAATCTCCGCTCTTCGGGATAGTTCTGCTCTTATTCTATCACATATGACATAAAATGAATTCACTATGAAATTTTCCCTTCTTTCAAAAATTCGTAAGTGACTTTTATACTTTCAGTAAAAATATTTTTCCCCTCACCATCCCGCCTACCTAAGGATGTGGGGGAAAACAAAGCATGACCAGAAACTTCCATAATAATTATTATTTATTTACTATTCAAGTACACTAATCAACCACCATTAAATTACAAGAGGATGCCCTAGGAGTGATATAAAGAAAGCAATAAACCCTAGATGAAAGAGCGCAAGTAATTAGTTTAATTTAACCTAATTTATCTTAGACTACAGATTCCCAATCCACTAATTTAGTATAATGGCAAACTCCCTCCTAAACTCAAGTTGTGAAAAGGAATTAAATCTCACCTACGTATCGCCACAACAGTTCCTCCTCTCCTTCTATCTTACAATTACAAAACCTTGACTTTATATAGTCAAACTAATCTCCATATCATAGTTTCTTCTTGAGAGGGATGGCTGTGAATTAACGCGAATGCTAGCCCCAAAGTTTCCCCAAGAGGATTAATGAGAAGGTCGCGTACAGATCCGTCACAAGATTCTCTGCGTTATATTATTTCAACATCAGATACATATATAAAGATATGTTTCCTAATTCCACCGAATTTGACATTATCCACCCAATCCTTATCTTTATAATCCCTTAAATAATAAAGCTCTGGGAAAACAGAAAGATGAGTTCAATGGGATTGTAGCAACTGAAGTGGCAAAAATATACAACATAAAAATATGAATTTTAGAAAAAAATATAGCAAAAAGGATACATAGATCTATTTAAAAAGTAAAATTTCCCATTCATTAAAATTGCCTCCAAAATTAATATAGAAAAGTTGGAATCCATTAACAGCTCTATACATTCTGTAAAAAGTAAAAAAAAATTCACTTTGCCCCTTCGATGATATTCTTGAAGATCGCGACTTTAGCTATCGGTTACCGTCATACAAAAATGAAAACTAATATTTTACATAAATGAGAATTTATATTTATATAGGGTATTATCTTATTGATTTATGTACACATGTTATTCTTTCATGTTTGTGAATGTAAATTTTTCCTCTTCATTTTATGCATGCACTTGTCGACTGTATTTGTTATTTATATATTGAATGCTATTGCTTATTTCAATGCTTCTCATATAATGCATTTTTAAAAGTATAAGATTAATTGAGTTTTCTTCTTTTTTTTTCATATTGTATTATTGTTTATTTCAACGATTCTTGTATAATGCTTTTTTTTTTATTTTAAATATAAATAATAGTTTTCTGTTACCATATTGTTCTTTAAAAGGAAAATTGTTTTGAATTCTGAAGGACTTTATGTATTGAGAAATGAATTGGCCAAGGGATTTTCCTTATTTGTATGTGGTCATTATTGTGTATATTTTTCTTGTTTAAAAATCAGTGAAGACTTTTCAAGGAATTATATTTATATGAATTTGTTTGTAGTAAACAGAATGATTTCAGATTGCATTAATATTTTAAGAAAAGATATAATGTAAGAATAAATTTTAGATGGTGAATAAATACAATTTTTTTCTTATATTTTATGTTTTTGTTATTATTTTTTTTATAAGATGAATATAATTTTGCCTTGAAATTTTTATCAGTTTTCGATATATATTTAAATTAAGTTTTTTTTTAAGATTAATAAAAAACAGAAATTTTATCTCTATTGCTCTTAACCTAAATATTCTACCTTCAAGTCCATTAAAAAATTTCTAACTTTTTCAATGTTTTCCAACTTTTTCAATTATTTCACTTGTATTAATATATTTTAGTGTAAGAAACAAAAAATGAAACAGACTAAAATTTTTTAAAAAAATTATAGAAGAACCAAAGCTACACTTAATATTCTATCCATGACAATGCAATGTTTTTGTTTTAAAATATTTATTCTTAACGAAACTAGATGGAAAATTTTTTCTTTTTAAAAATTCGTTAAATAATCCGAACCCAAAAGGTTTTATTTTTCTATCTCTTATTAATTGGTAATCAAATTTACAACATTAGTATTTCATATAATTTTACCATCGGAAATTTCGACTAAGATAGATACATTTGTTTTGCTAGACAAGGGATCTGTTGCTTTTCTCTAACATTTTTAAAACAGCATAGGTAGGAAGTATTTACAGAAATATGCCTAATTTGTTTTTCCTTGCAAAAAATATTTTGTAAAATAAATATTACGGAAATATCTCTATGATAGCTTCCTTTCGTGAGCAAGTTTGAAAGTTTTTTGTCATCTCCTACTTCATTAAGTAATCTATTATTATGAAAGCATTTGTAATATCTTTTACATCGAAATGTATGCCTTCATGAAATTCTATGTCAGACATCTTATTAAACAGTTTTAGATAAATTCCATAGCACTAAATAATTCTGGGAGGAAAAGGATTGCTTGTTTTTGTTTCTAAGATTCGTCTAACAAATAAAGTTTTACCTGAATTAGAAGGTCCGTATATATTTTCATAGAACATGGATGTTTAAGTTTTGGAAACTCCATTGTAAATGAGAAGACTCTCAAGTAACAAACATAAAATTTTTAAACTATTATTATCTCAATAAATTTTAACTAGTAAATATATATAATGGAATGCCTTTCTCTTAATTTTTAACATACAAATAAATAATTCAACTTTAAAAATTAGTTTTTAAAATAATGAAAAACTTGCATTGAAAAGAAAATAGCTCTGACTAACACTAAGTTCCATTTTTCCAAAAAGTTTTGTCCTCTTCATCAAGATTAAAATTTGCTTTTAATGTTGCAATAAAAAATGTTTTATTTTTAACTAATTAATTCACTTAAGTAAAAATACGAATCGTCTATCATTAAGAACATATACGTGTTCTCAAAGTCCCCCTCCCCAAATTATATTGATAAAGAAGACCCCTTACCAATACGAGAAAAGATTAAAACGATTCATCTTTTCATAAAAAAATAATTATTGTTTACACTAAAGTTAATTAGAAAATATTAATAGAATCTAATTTTTTCTTGTAAAATTTATTAATTGAAAAATGAATAGTAAAGTAATTAGTATATTCAATGAATCCATAGCATTTCAAATTTTCAAAACGCATGCACAGAACGTTTTTCAGGTAAGGACGCCCAAGACCGTTATCACCGTTTCCTTATCTCTTCTTCTCCCCAGTGGTTCCCCGCTCCTCCGTGTCCCGGAACCGGCATTTTATATCTACTTGCCACCATTCACATCCAAAACCGGCGTGCGTCAGAAGATGATTATGTTGCGTTGTTGGTGAGACAGCAAGAGTAAAGTGTTCTATAAGTTGCTGAATGAAAATAAAACGGCCAATACTGTTCGCAACTTGATGCTTTGAATAAAGAAATTTAACATAAAGAGGATTAAGCATTTTTAGCCACCAGAAATGGTGTAATTCTCATCACGACAACGCTAGAATACTCGTAGCAAGAAACGTTTCTTAAAAAATTGCAGAGTTGGGTTGGGAAACCTGACCTCAGTCTCAGCATACACTCTTCATATTGCACCATCCGACTATCATCTGTTCAGGTCGGTTCAAAACTTTCTTGATGGAAATAAATACATAAATTATGAGTGTGTCCAAGGACACAGTGGAGGAATACTTTGTCTCCGAAAAGAGGACTCCTTTCCCAGAGGGTTAGATAATCTGCCAGAGTTTTAGCAGAACGTTGTAACTGACAAAAGGTATTATATTTTAGATTAAATTTTAAATAAAAGCAAAAAATCTTTGTTTTTTCTCCAGAAAAAAACGACAGAACTTTCCTTTAAACCAGCGCTTCTCAAACTTTCAATATTTATGACCGAATTTTTAATTTTAATTTTCTTTTCGCCCCCCCTTCCATACAATAATAAAGTATTAAATTCAATAATAATATATTTTGACGCTAAAGCTACAATACGACTTTAATTCTAAATTGCACAATTTTTCAAGATAAGTATTCAAATTTGCATTTAATTTTATATATGACAAGTCCATGGGTTCGCTAGTAATTACTAAATTTGTTCTTCACTTAGTATTGTTAAATGAATTATCAAATACATTGTGCAGTACTGATATGTTTATAAGTGTATTATATCAGTGTAAATGTGTATTTTATTTTTTGTTATGTCAGAATGTATTTTGGTGTGCTTCTTTCAGTAAATTAATAATTTTTCAAAATAAACTTTTGTTTTTGACTTTTCGATATGCTCGCGCCTCTCATGTAGGGTCTAGGACGGAGCGACCTCCAGTTTGAGAAACGCTGCCTTGCATCCAATAAATGATGAACATCGTCACCTTTTGTATTGCTTAAGAGTGTGACGTGCACAAAAATCCAACCAAGAAAAAACTTATTTTGGCGGGGTGTAGAAGAATTTAGAGAGGATGCCAGCAGAGTTTATAGATATCGTGCGACAATTACAATGCAACAGAAAAACGGAAGGTGTAAGAGAGAAGAGAAGATGCTAGAATATTAAATCTAAAATAACAAACAGAATGAGAAAAAAAGTTCGAAGTTTGAAATACAAGAAACGTTTTTCCTCAACTTGGTTCGAGCAATTCAATTCGCTTCCCGCTTCTTGTCCCCACCAAATGACAATCAAGACACCTTTTACTTATTCATTCGTTTTTCCATCTCTTTTTACCAACACAAATCATTCTTTTCTTCCAATGCTCTACTTTTTTTTAAAAAAATACATTCGAAAAATTTCCCTTTCCCCTCCTTCCCCCACTTCAAAGAAAAGTCCTTTTCCTTTATAATGTCTTGACTGGTATTAAATTTCGAACAAGCAGCCGTAAAAAAATAAGGAAAAAGTAAAGATTTTTGAAAGTTCGAACATTTTTCTAGCTACCAAAATTATTCTAAGAGTGAGCATTTCTTGACGTACCTGGCTTAGAGCAGAAATACTTGCAATACTACGCATGCCCACAGACTTGCGAAGGTTAAAAGATAATTAAAATTCACAAAGAGAGAATACATTCCACATAATTTTGAAAATGCCTATAATAATGCTAATGCTAATCAATAAAAAAAAACTCTGATTGCATCCAATAGGTACAATGTGTTTGTGAAATAATAAAGGAAGGTTCAAAATTATATGAATGAAAAAAATAGATATTTGAAAGAATTAAAAAAAAACCTGCACATTATAATTTAGAACACGTGTCTGCAACCTAGGGTACACAGTACAATTCTCAGTGGCACTTTACACAACTCTACAAATGTGTCAATTTTTGAGTAAATGTAAGCTGATAGTTTTAAAATGAAGCTTATTCAAATAACATCTTCAAGAATATCGGAAGCATAATTGAGAAAGAATGTGGAAGATATATAAAACTATCGGAGAAATCAACAGCTATTTTAAATTTTTGGATGTTATTGCTGGCGGGACCTAATTATTTGCAGAAAATTGCACATGCTCTGTTTTCTGCCGTAGGTTCTACATATCAATGTGAAAAAATCTTTTCTCATATGAAAACTATTTTGAGTCTGTAAAGAATTGTCTAACAATTGAATGTTCAGAATCATGTATCCAATTACAAGTCACAAATTATACCCCTGACATGACGACATCAAGTAGAGTGGCACAGGGAAAAGGATCACACTAAAATTTGTTTTTTTATTTCACTATATTGTAGGAATACTGAAATATTTCTTATTTTAATAAATGTTTAAAATATTCATAATATATGTACACATGTAATTTCTTTTATTTTATATTGACGGAACAGTTATATTTTGTTTTAATGTTAATATAAATATCTTTAAATGATAAAAAATGTATATACGAAAAAAGTATTAATATCTGTATTCTTAACCCAAACTCTACATGCATTGCCGGGCGAAACGAATTGTTTCAGAAATGTGCAACATCCTATTCGTTTGGCTCTCCACAGCTACAAGGTTGCCGACTCTTGATTTAAAACATTTTCCGTTGAGTTTCTTTCAAAATACAATCGGACCACTATTTATTGAAGTTGCTAAATCCCGAAAAAAAATTCGTTATATGAAAAATTCGTCAAATATAGAGATTCTTTTTTAAACATATAAAAAACACATAAAATAAATTTTAAATTCCTAAAAACTGTATAAGTACTCTTTCACACACTTTTCTTGAAAATGAACATCTATTCACTTTAAATATCTAACCCCTCAAAAAGAAATCTGCTAGGAAGAGAAAAAGATCGTGGTCCAGGAATGCATTGTATTTTCTACTTTAAAACATAATTTTTTATTGAAACTAGTGAATTTTTTAACGAGGCATTTTCTAATTTTAAGCCTGCGAATAATTTTAAACATACTTTATTTAAAAGTAGTAATTTTAAGTATGTGCACTACCACATTCGTCCTTAAATTTAATGACTGACAAAATATGTTAGTTTTATTTGAGTTTTCTTTTTGTTTCAAAAATTATGACAAATTCATTGCTCTAGGTGAGTTAGGCACCAGGTAAAATTAGTTTAAGTTCATTAATCATCCTAAAATGTGATAAAAGAACGAATAATTGGAAAAATGTCCTGAAATATTTTTAAAAAAAGGAGGGAAAATAAAATAAATTCGAATTATATACAATAGGAAAAGTTCGTTAAATAGAAAATGCACTTCCCTATTTGGACGTTGTTTTACAAAGAAAATAGTAAAATGATCTTAGTTCCAGGAAAAAGTGCGAAAAATAGAGGTTCGTTACATGGAGGTTCGACTGTTTGTCTTAAATAATTTTCATACTTAGAATCCCTTTGTAAATAATTCTAGTTTAATAAACAAAACGAAACAAAAGTTGAATCGAGTTGTATCGAGTCATGAGCTCTAGACTTGGTGCTGATTAAAGAGCCACAATGTAGAGTGACTGATACCTGCTAAATCTGGACTCCGTAGTTCCTGGTGGTATTTCGAACGATGTTATCGAAACGCTGGGTGACCGCTGTAGCCTAGTGGTCAAGGTAACGGACGTGTCATGAGTTTGAGCCCAGTACCGCTGAAGGCTCACCGTGTAGGGAAGCACGTTAAACCTGTCGAGAGCTTAAATGTCCTTCCGTTGGTATAGTGGGGTAGTTAGGAGAGAGGGTGCCAGCTCGATCGTCGTCTTCGTCAGTTGACCACCTCCGAGGTCTGACTACAAAAGCCCTCCATTATCTGAACAGAGTGATGATAATATTCACTCACTCATAGAATCGTTAGTTTGAGTCCTAATACCACTGAAGATCTACTATGTTGAGGGGCTGATGTTCGTTAAATTTGAGGATTGAGCCACAACAAGTTGATGGGGTTGAAAAATGGGATACTAGCTTAGATTTCTTCCATATTACTCATCGAATGAGGCTTAAAATAGCAAAAGTCTTCTCCAACAACCCAATTTTATTTTTAAATTTGACGTTAATAATCAATTCATTCGGAATAGAATTTTAACTTACATCAAAAGACTCGGATTTCTTAAACAACGACTTCAATTTGATCTTAATACGATGTTTGTCGAATTAGGTAACATGTTGCTGAACTATCACTGGCGGCTTTCAAGCATGAGTTACACGACTAAGGGTGGTTAACATGTAAGAGATTAACAAGAAACGTGTGAATTGTCATGCGCAGTACTTCAGTTTTTACTGCTTGTAACTCTCCCACTTAATTTTTTTTTTCAAAAAGAATCCCCCCCCCCATTTTCGATATCAATTTCTAACTGGAAACCGGACCGAAAGCCTTTGTGCCGCATCCAATATTTATCCTGCGTCTGGCAGCTCGCTTTGATGGAGAGCTCTCGAAAATGCAAGAGGTTCGCACGGTTGCCGTTCGAGGGCGCTACTGGTAATTGCCATCCTTTCATTCAAATGTCGAGGCGAAGGATGCCAAGGACTCGAAACGGTGTAAAGAAGTTCTAGTAGCCTGACATTTAATCCAATTTAAACCTCTTTGTTCGTTAAAAATGAGTCCAAAGAGTTTTTTTTATTAATACACTTCACTTTTCGTTCCTCCTCTCAACTTTTTTTTCGGACTGTTTTCCCCGTAATGAGATAGAATACAAGTAAGAAAATTAAAAAAAAATTTATAGAAGGCAGAAAAGATAAGGGTAAGGGGGCAGAAAACGAACTAAGCAAGAAAGCTTAAACCGAATCGGTTTTGTGTGTCTTTCGAGAATTCCTTGTATTAATAGTGTTGGTTTAACTGAATGTAATGTAAACAAACTTTTCCACAAGATTAAAATTACACTCCACACGCATATATATATATATATATATATATATAAAGTTTCCCTTAGTGCAGTTTTTAAATCTAATTTTGAATTCCGCAAATCCATTTTAATCATTTTACTTTTTAAAGCGTAAAAGTGAGAAGAAATTTGAAATGTTGCTTCTGAGATGAAGAGAAATTAATAAACAGTGGGGGCAATTTTGCAGTGAGTACACACGGGGAAGGGGGGGGGGAATCAAACCCCATATACCAGCATATTTTTACCATAGATGTTACCCCTTAGCGCGCGCGATTTTGTCTACGTGTTTTGGACTGAATAGTCAACACGTTAGAGATTTATATACGTCACTGGCTGGGTTTTGAAGACTTCTTTTGATGGGCAAAACGTTTAAAATGAATAGATATTAATTTTCAAAAAAATTGTGAATAATTACTTTTTAAAATAATATATGTTATGAATTTAAAATTTGTTTTATATGGTCTCTTAGTTATATTAAAAGTTGAATCTCTAAAAAACGAGTTTTCCCTATAACGAACTTTTCTTCGGGATTTAGTGACTTTGTTAATTAGAGGTTCGTAAAATATTTTCGTTTATCAGACCATGTTCTTAAAATTAAAGGAGATTTTAGTCCCTATTTTTTTCTTAAAAAAAGGATAGAACATGTTATAAAGTCTAATACACTCTATTTGTTAGAGAAGTGTCTGAGTATTCAAAATGATTTTGTACTTATCCCTTTGACTGAGTGATTATATTTTATCCTATGTTTCAAGCAAAATTTAACATGCCACATATTTTTAAAAAAAGTTTCCCTTACAACTCGTTTATAAAGCTTATTAAAGAGCAGTTTCTTAAGAATAAAACGATGTTGTGCTTTTGAAATGTTGCTTTATTTTTATTCTTCTCAAATTTCAAAATTTTATAACTACACTGTACTTCTAAAAATAATCAAAAGAATTATACAAATACTATATTTGAAACAAAAAGATGTGTAAAAAAAAAAACTTTCCAATTTTAATTTTAAGAACATTTCCTTTTACCTAAGGTACTTGCAACTGATCTTCATACAAATGTTTTTATTTAAAATCCTTCTCTGTTTTTCTACACAAAGAAAGGCATATGGATAAAACTAAATGCTGCTGAATAATAAATTGCAACAAAAAGGATTCTTGAAAGAATAATTTCCCAATCATTTCTACTATATCGCTATGGGAAACAGGTATCAAAAATGAAAGCGTCACGTTAACCACAGTTATCTGATGGTCCAATTAGAAGCAATTTTAACTTCTCTGTTTGTTTTTGGCATCTGGATATGAATCTAAGTAGAACCCTCAGTACTGTCTCCTGCCATTAAATTTGTATTCCCACACATGTAAAAATGCTGAATACAACAAAGTCAACTTTATTTACAAAAGTAAATTAACTCTTTGAACTCCTTATGTAGATGCAGTTGAATAAGTTCCTTCTCATGGGGCGATCGGTTAAAAAATAAGAAAGGCCAGAGATTATGTCAAAAATTGATGGATCAGTGAAAAATTTTCGGAATTTCTTCTCTTTCTAGGCTATGTATAGGTTTCTCCCACGACCTTTTCCTTGACCTTTTACTCAAAATTTCTTGGAACACATGTATTTCAAAGATAAAGTCCCAAAGATCTAAATTTTTTTAATCTGCACGTGACTAATAGGCACTAGAGGGTAGGGATGTTTGGAAAATTGATGGATACAGATTCAAATAAACACCTTCGTGCGCGCAATATAGATTGATTATTCTTATAAAAAAATTATTTCAAACAACATCCTCAAAACGTTTTCACTCCGTTTTCGTAAATCAACTACCGTATTTATTTGAATCTAAGCCGCAGCTTAAATTATCAACAATTTTTTTTAAAAAAAATAATGTAAAATAAATTGTGCAAATTTTTTTACTGATATCCGATATTTACTAAATTAAAAACAAATTTTAAATGAGGACTATAGGAAGTGAACAAACATAATTTTAAATACATATATGAACCTGTAATTTATCTAATCGTCAGTATCATATTCTATTTCCCGCATCCAACTAATTTTTCAGCCTTCGATTCTAAGCCACTCACAATTTTTACTAGCATTAACATTGGGAAAAAAGTGCCACTTAGACTTGAATGAAAATTGTAAGTTCTTTCCTTCAGAAATCATTTTTTTGGTAATTTTGGATCTATTATTCATTGCATTCCTTCTGACCTCGTTACTTTCTCCTCTACATTCTACTTTTGATACTCTTATTGTTTTTATAGAAGATGCTCTACTGTTTAAAAGACATTTAAAAATAAGTATTGATTACTTACTCTATATCATGCAAAGTTATTATAGAAAAGCTATAATATTTCGTACGAGACACATTAGCCCGTTTTTCGATTTTATTTGGAATAATCACTTTGGAATGGTGATGGAAAAATCTTCTTATGGGTTGGCCAGAAAACAGGGAAAATGTTTTATTTGAGCCAGTATAATTTATTATAAAGCGCAATAATTTTTTAAAAAATAGCACATTTTTTAAAATAAAATAGCGATGAATCTGATTTATTTCACAATGTGACACTGCATTTCTTGCTTTTTCTTTTTTTAAGTTATAAAAATAACCTACAAAATGAAAACCTAAATATAAATGCAAATAAATTATGTGTATTAAATATGTGGAATGCTACAAAATATACATAAACATAGTAGACTGAGGTCTATTAGGTGTGCTTAGAAGCAGTTTTAAGAATAATTAAAAATTTTCTTTCTGCTTATAATACTGAGCAAAATGTTAATGAATACAATAGATAGATATATGAATCTATCTTTAACAAAAATAAGATTACGACCAAGAAAAACAATCTAAAGTACTTGGATTGCTGCTCGAACCTCAGGACAATAAATCAGTTACTTCCGTATTAAATGATCAAAGCTTCAATAAAGAGGGCCCATTTGTAGAACGTAAGATATTATTTCAATATTGATAATCTAGTATTAAGGAAAATTGCAATTTTATGTACAATATTTAGAATTATTTCTATAATTTTCTATACATTAATAATAAAATAATACTGAAATTATATATATTGAATAGATTGAACAGCAGGCTGCAATAAAATTTTATACGTGCGTTAACACGTGTTTTATTACCTTAATTTGAAAAGTGGTCGATTGCAGCAATTTATTGGGTGCTAAAACAATAACTCATGGGTGACTTTGAAAATGTCTAAAATCGCTAAGCAATTGTACAATACCAATGTTTCCAGCATTTAAATATTAGAATAATTTGTCAGAATACCTTTGTCTAGTTAACAATACCCGATATCTGCTCTGACACGCATCTTGCCAAACATGCGTTGAAAAAATGTCCGCGAACTTCATATTACACTCAAATGACATTTATCATGACAATTTTTAGTGTAATTTTATACCGATTTGAATCCAACATTTATGAGATGGAGAGCAATGGTAACCGTTTCCTTAGCATATACAGAATTCTTCGAAATACCAAAATGACGCTTTGTATTATATTTTTGCAAATTTTGACGTAAAAATGAATAGATTTCATGTTAGTGTTATCGTAGTTGTTTATTGTACGTATTATTCGTGGAGCTCGGATTTCCGATAGATGGATTCGCAGGCAGATGTGTTTGAACAGAGTACGCGCGGATTCACAAATGTAAGGATTTGAAAAAAAGTCTACAAAAATAAGCCATAATGTTTGTTGGAAACTTTTATCATTAATGGCTAAATTATGCTAAAAATTAAAATTTCAACAGCTTTTCTAATGGAGATTACGTACCAAAAATAGAAGATGCAAAAACATAACAGTCAAGTGAACTTTATTATCTTAAATGTGTTTCCTAATCGAAGCCGTAATGATGCCATTGGAATTCATAAAATTAAACTTCATTAAGATTGCAATCATCGGGTTTGCTTAGAGTGGCAGTCTTTAAACTTTGTCAATTCACAGCACACTTGAAACAGTGAGATGTTTCCGAAGAACCCCATTTAAAGCCCCTTAGAATATTTTATCTTAAAATAATATTTAAAGTAGATCAATTTGTTACAGGTACTTTAAGTACAATTGAAGAAATACTATATTTTTTATTTTTTGCAGAATATAAAAGTAATTTACTCGTTCATCGTGCTCCAGGTGTCCTCATTACATTTAATAACTGGGATATGTGTTAGCATTTTCTTACACTGATCCTAGATCTACTCAAGACGCATTTCATTTCCTGTGTTAATTTGCTTCTATGTTTCGTTTTTGCTGCCACGTACGTCGAGAAATATTTCCCCCTTAAATACATTGTACAGAATAGCATAAAAACTTTTATAACTGCGTTAGAAACTTCTGTGTATTCGAGAAATTCGTAACCTAAAATTTTGGAGTGGTTTCTGCTTAAACATGTTTTAACGTCGAATCTGTTGGGATAAGTTTCTTCTCCTTCGTCAGCAAGCCTTCTGATTTATCCATTCATGATTGAAGCACGTGCACTTTAGGATTTTATACATAAAATATTTGTTTATATTTATTTTTACAAGAAATAATGATGACATATAACAGTTCAATCTCTCATAAAATTTTACTGAAATTTTGACGTTTTAATTAAGTTAATAACGATCACTTGCGACTGGCACAAAATTACAGGGAACCAGGTCGAAGATTTCTGGAGTATGGTGAATTGACCCCACAACCAGGGTTGCCGTCAGTGCTATGCTTTTACCGAGTGCGGCAAAAAAACCCGGACAAAGTTCTTGCCTCCTAGAATAGCTAACGAGTTTCCTTTTAATTGGTGTTTTCATGTTTCTTTATCACTTTAATAATATAATATTTTTAAATATATTTCTTAGTTTGTACTTTGATTTATGTGTTTTTCATAATGTCGAGCAAAAGATCTGCTAGTTTAGAATTGTTTCAGCAAGGCAGTGTGAAATCGTTCTTTTGCTTAATGTGCCTCCTCAAACAGCGTCTGACGCAATCTGCCGTTTTAAAGAGCTTGGCAATGAGGGTCGACGTCCAGAAAGTGGGCGAAAATGCACTCTAAACACTTTAAGGAATAGTAAGGCCATCGAAAAGCGAGTCCAAAGAAATCCGAGGGTTTCCATGAGACAGATCGCTCGTGACATGAGAATAAGTGACAGTTCAGTGAAGCGAATTGCAAAAACGGAGCTTAGACTGAAGCTTTACAAGTTGCAAAAAGTTCAGCAATGAATGACAAAGCCTCCACCTGAGGCTTTTATAGCTTTAAAACTCCGGGGCATGCTTTCCCCAAGTTTTTGAATGATCGATAGTAATATTTTCTTCCACTCGCGTCTTGGAACAGACTTGTAAGTTTTAATGATTCTGGTGGTTGCTGCACCCCTTAATTCAGTGATCTAACTCGTCTCGGAGGTTTTCTGTATGATTCGATTCTGGATTCTATGAAGTCAAGCCCAGCTCAGTCGGTTCACCTTATTATCATCATATCAATCTCTGTGGACCTCACAACATGACAAGTTACGTTGTCATTCTGGAAGTAACAATGATCGAACCCGTAAAATTGCCTCAGCGTAGGAAGCACATCGTTGTCTAGAAATATGCAGTATGAATTAGCGTTGAACTTGCCATGAATTGGTATCAAGGGCTCTAGTCCATACCACGAGAAACATCCCAGACCACAATTCCACCTCTGTCAAACTTTGCTGTAGGCACAATGCATTATGACAAAAGTCTACCTTTAAGTCTACAGCAAACCCAGACTCTTCCCTCCAACGGGTAGAGACTGAAAATTGATTCATCACTCTAAAGAACCTGCTTCCAGTCACCTAAGATATAATTTTTTTGAAAGGTCTTGCACTATCTCAACCGAACAGCGTGGTTGGATGTTGTAATCAAAGGCTTTTGGATGGCAGCATGACCAGGAAAACAAAGAAAAGGCGCTTCCTTAAGGAGGGCATTTATCGAAACAACAATCCCGGATGCTTGTTTGAATTCTTGGAGTAAGTGGGGCACATCTCTCTCAATTTGGGGTGGTTTTTCTGAATTTCTTTGGATAGCACTTGTCGGTCTCTATTTCTTAGTTTCGTGGGCCTTTCATATCGAAACACAATCCGACAATTCTCACTCGCCTTCCACTTATTAATCATAAAAGCCATAGTCGATTTTTTAATGTTTAATCCACTAGATAGGTCTCTTAAGAATCAGCCATTTCTGTGATATCCGACAATTCCGTCCTCGAAGACAGACAGCTCTGAAATTCGTGGCATCTTGCATGCGACTAAAACAAATGCTGTTCCCTACACGATAGTTAAGTACAGAAGGTATGGCATGACGACCATCAGGACCGGATATATACTCATTCGCATGAGTGTCCAATTGGTAGATTGGTTACATGAAACGGTATCTACTGTGTTATGTCTGTTTTATTGCAATTTTTTGTCGGTTTTGGATGGACATGGAATTTTTACTTTTTATGTGCTACATTTAATCTAACATTTTTTAAAATTTCTAATGGGCTACATATTGGTGTTTTACCATTGCAGACCTAGTACATTCCCGGACGCTTGTATCTCTTTTTTTTTATAGTACGGCGCCATATAGGCGGATACTAATCATTTTAATGCCCAATAATTTTGACGCCCAATTTCCTCTGTAGAGGGAGGCACTTGAGCTCTGACGATGCGAACCTGTACTAGGATTTAATTTTGCCGAGAGGACCCAAGCCAAACAGACACTCTAGGGCCGCTGTCAATTTTCTGCATCATGAAAATACCCCGAATTGGGTCGGGGTCGAGCCCGCAACCTTAGGTGCAGAAGATCAGCGACAAACCAACCACGCCACCCAGCCGGCTTATTTAATCTGACACAATATTACTTATATTTTGAGTTTTTCTTTATAACATAATACCATGAATTTTCAAATAGTTAATTTTTTCAATTATATTTTTATTAAATAAAAAATATTGTCAATTATACTATGAATAATTTTATTAATATATTTTCAGTAACATAAGTAATATAAACAAATAATAATTTCAATTAAATTTTAATAATACTTTCGAAATATGTATTATTAATATGTTCAATAATATTAATAATAAATATTTCCATAAGTATGAACTAGAAATATTTTTCAAACACATTTTTGCTTCTAATAAATACATTTTTATTAATATTAATAATAAAATAAAAATGACTTTTAGAAGAAAATTTTTGAATGAACAGACTTATTCCCCGATAAATATATAAACTTACAAAAACATGCATATATAAACTTATTTCATTATTTTAAGTTCCAATACTGTTTGTTTTTGAACTCTAACGCGAGCAAAATGACAATACGAAAAAACGTACTAATAATTAACAAAATATTTAAAAAAAATATTACATTCGATTCTATTAAATAAATATATGTTTATTACCGTAAGACTTAGATTTTAGGAATTGGCAAATAAACTATTTTTAATCTAGAACAGAGAATAGAAGTTTAGAAAGAAATATATAATGATAACTCACATTAGTGAAAAGGAAAAATAAGATAAATTTAAAAAAAATTTATTTCAAACAAAGACAGAATGAATGAGGTCACACTTTGTAATCACCGAGGAATACACACACACACACACACACACACACACCACACACACACACACACACACACACACACACACACACACACACACCACACACAACACACACACACACACACACACGAGGGCTCTTTCAGTTCAGAGTTCTGCAACTGGAAGCAATTTTAGACTTAGAGGCTTTTAAGCCTCAAAAAGCAACAAAACGTATTTCGACGAGCAAATATGACCCTCGAAAACAGGCAGCAAATGCGAAATCTGTTGTGCCTCTGTAGAGCTGACAGTTTCCATCCATAAATTTGCATTTTACCTCTTAAATATATCCTGACAGTGCACCCAAACACATCGGATTAAAAAAGACGCCAGGCCTCGCTACATCTGAAAAGGAACCCTTGTATTCAGTTGCCTCAATGTATCTTTCTACATTTCTATTTGACACTAACATATCATTATGTTCTTAACGCCAAGGGGACCTATGGAAATAGTCTCTGCCAATAATTACGGGCGTAGCATATGCAAAGCCGAAAATCATCGCTCATCCTAATGCCTCTTGGAACTGGGGGAACCCTCCAATATCGTTTTCAAAGGGGAAGGCAGGAGCGATGTTTGAAAGCGAACCCTATAGAATGGTGTTAGGCGACACCTATCCACTGAGGACACTACAATGGGCTGAATGACAAAGAGGAGTTGAATATATGAGTTCCCCATACCCAATAGCGTTCTGAGGGTGTAATTATGGCTCACATATGCTTCGGAGAGATTTTCATTTGTGTTGATTCCTCATGATCAGCACAACACAGAATGCTTAGCCGTAGAGCTCAGCCAGTTTTGTTATAAGACATTCATCTGAAAACATTTTTAATAAACAGGTGTACACAATTCTTTTTTTCCATGCGCGATGGATACGTTTGTCGAAATATGTAAAATCCTGTGCAAAAAAGAATATTTGTATAGTAATAAGATGGATACGTTCAAAATCCAAAACTCTGTACGATGAAATGAACTTTATAAGGCTTAAAAAGTCGTGTACAAAAAGAAAATATTTGCGTATGTTTTTAGATATGTGTATTTACATTTATAAATTTGAGAAAAGATCAGAATTAAAAATTAAAAAATACTAGAAGTTTGATATTGAATAATTATTCGTCACTGCTCATTGTTATAAAACGCATTTGCTTACGGTGAGGGGATTCAAAATTGCAGTTCTCACTAGAAAAAGCTGTGACATCCCTAGTGGCCTTGATAAACACTCACTAGCGAATAGTGGGTTCTAATCTTGATGCCAGTGAAGATCTGCCGTTTAGAGGGGATGATGCTCGTGAAGTGATGGGGAAGTGTCGTCCTCGTCACTTGACAGCAGCTGAAAACTAAGCTGTTGCTTTCGAGTGCGATGCTAACTCGCTGAAATCCAGCTCTCTTCCTGTTCTGAGGGACAAATATTTCACGGTGTCCACTTTTTCACTGTTTCCAGAAAAACTCTGTTACTTATGTTTAATACAGTCAGATCCCAAATTTTTCGGGGCCGAACATTTTGTTCATTAAATTGGGGCTACTCGTTATATCGGGGTTCAAACAAAATACATTTTTTTTATCTTACCTTTTGGAAAAACAACGTAAAACATTAGAAAACGTTACAATTTTGATAAAAATTTTGTTATCAATTTCTGTATCAGCATCGCTATCATTGACACCGAAAAGTCATCAATTTCCTGAATTTCAGTTGCACAAATAGGCAGACCGTCACACACATCAAATGCAACATGAAAGTTAAAATATCCCCTGCGTTGTGGAGTGGAATGAGATAAGAAACGAGTTTCCTGTCCTACTCAAAACTCACTCTTGACTCATCTGCACCTGTCAAGTCTGATACCGTTCTGCACCCTTCTCATCGAAATTTGCTACAAGGCAAATTTTTTCTGTTCCGGACAAAAAGGATATCATTTGAAAAAAAATCCAATTTTTTAACACAAAACTAAGAATTTTTTTTTTCAGTTGTTGAAATATTTCGTTAATTCGGGGCTCATTGTTTGTTATAAATAGAGATTTTTGCTTTAATTTTAATTGGGGAAAGAGTAAATGCGTTAAACAGGGGCTCGTTAAATGGGGGTTCAACTGTATTATTATTGGTGCCCTGATAAGTAAATGTTCAAATTTCGTTAGAATTCTTTACTTGGTCATTTCTTAAAAAATGATTTTCCTGACATGCTGCTTCCTAAGCTGCAGGATCCCCAGGAATTAAATGAATTTGGGCTTCATCCTTTTGTGGAATATTCAACCATCACGCATCGTGCTAGAGTAAGCCAGCCATGTAAAATAAAAATGAATTTTTCTTTAATTATGTTATTTTAAAACCTGTTAAGTGGCCGCAGCAGCCCAGTGGTCAAGGTAACGGACTCGTTGTCGGCGTGTCATGAGTTCAAGCCTCGTACTGCTGAAGACCCGTTATGTAAGTGGGCGATGCACGTTAAATCTGTTGAGGCTCAAACGTCCTACCGTTGGTGTGGTGTGGAAATTAGAAGTGGGGGTGATAGCTCAGGTGTTGACCATGGTTCAAAATTGCAAAATCTGTCACCAAAAGCCCTCGAGTAGCTGAATAGTGTGACGTTAATATTCACTCAAAACCTGTAAAAAGGAGTAAAGTTTGAAATGTGCTGGATTACTATTTGATATTTTTTTGTTACGGGTGATTATTATTAAATATATTTTCTTAAGAAGGAAGGGATTTAAATACCTTTTCTTCCTTTTGAAATAAATGTTTAAATAAAAACTCTGCTATTTTTCTTCTAATTACAAAAATATTGATCTCTTTTTAGTTCGGTTTAATTTCAATCAGCTTCATATTAGCATTGCTTGCTTTCATTTTACGAGTTTGCATAAGAGAAAAAACTACTGATACGCCTTACAATGGAAACAGATAGATAATAGAATGAAAGTAATGTATTTTCGTGATAGCATAGCCAATCAAGAAAATGACATACACAAAATTGTCGCAAAGAATACATGCTTCTCAATTCAGCCAAATGAGTTAAAAAATTAAACACTGCATTGAAAAAGTGGCATTTTTTTCATAAGGTATAATTATGCTAAACAATCTCGTTCGTTTAATTGTTATCCTAATTCTAGAATGAACGAATTTTTAAAATCTTACCTGTTCTTGCTCCTTTTTTTAAAAAAAAAATCCCTATTGATTTCAGCGATATAAAAATAGTAATGATTTGTGAAATATAAATTGATTATTCATTAAGGAACATTTCTGAAAATAATCCGTATTTCTTTAGAGTGTATTATGTTCTATCTGTTCATTATTTTTTTTAAAGTTTCAAATGTTAAGATTATTGTAAAACAATAACAAAAAGAAAAAACAATAGACTCTACAACACGCTTTAAATTCAGTTTATTCAAGGTATTAAAATGAATTTCTTTTATAATTCCATCTATTTCAAATATAAATCACTTCGGAACTTCAGAAATTTCTAGGTTTTTGTGCATCTAAAAATCTAATCCCTTTAAGTTTAACTCAAATAAAATTATTCTAGCATCCCAAGCTTCAAAAAGATTTGGCAGAAATTTAGAAAATGCCTTTTTCTAAAACTATTAAGGATTTGAACGCGTTTCTCACATACATTGTCACGAGAGCTTTATGTGAGCAATAGTATGAGCTTAACATTACTATTTCCCTTTCAGTTTAGAACAGAAAAATCTCTAAGCAATTGATTAAATGATCTTTAGTTACTCTTATCTATACATATTTTTTGTTACTTTTACACTGTTTAAAATTTGATTGTCTACATTTTTGATTAAAATCTCTATTTTGTAAAAAGTTTGTTTTTTGGTAGATGGGCAACATGTTTTGTAAATAGATTTTCCGGTATAGAGAGTGTGAACAATTGGAGAGTCAGACAAGTTAAAAGAAACCATCCCAACAACTATTTAAAGAGGAGAAATGACTGAATGGAAATATAATTCAAATAGTCACCGTAGTTATGTCTGTCCAACTAGTTGAACCATTGAGTTTGTATAGAGTTATTTGAATTTCTAAAACCAATTTTATATCATAGGGAAAAGGATGTAGAGTTTTGTAAATTTACTTACCGTTCAAAACATTTTTATTCTTTTTTTTTTATATATGTAAGCTGCAAGTGGGAGGAAGAAATATACTTTTACACTTATTAATAGCAGTTCTATTGTTTAACTGTATAATTAGTCCCACTTTTTTATTTCAAAAATCTAAAAAGTTATAAGCTTTTGATATAATTAAAAAATATATTTATTTGAACTATTTGAGCATAATATATTTCAGAGAAAAAGTTTATACCTTTCTGTGTCCTCAAAATAGCCTTATGCAGGGAAAAAAAAACAATCTCGGAAAAAATTATATATATAATATAATCTATGTGAAGTGAGTGTTCATCCTCTAAATCAGTGATTCCCAAAGGGATGTATATCGCCCCAGTGCTTGTGAGGGGTCCACGTCAGCGACAAAAAAAAGAAGTTTGGGGTCCATAGTCTATGATAGTGGCTCTCATTAAACCAGATCGTGACTTAAAGGAAAATTAAATCAAATGGATACCAGATTTTACCTATTTAACAGATTTATGTACTAAATCTAATGAGATTAATTTGCAGTTACAAAAGGTGACAGTATGAATTTTATTAAAACTAGAAGCATCATTTCAGTGTTTTTGGCCAGAGTTAAGCCTAAGGAGTATAATATTGGACGTAGATTCTTTCCAGTTTCTCAATTGTCCACAGTCTGTCAGGAAATTGGAGTTTTAACCTACGTTCAACATTTAAATACCCTTTATTTAGACACTGAAATTGACTTTGAGAATGCTTTGACTAGGTAAATGCCTCAGTAGGCGATGAATTCATATGGTCTCATTCATAAAAAAAAAAAATGTTATTTTTCAAGAGGAACAGATCGCGGAATAAGCAGTAACGAAAATCTTAAAGTTTAGAGACGGATGTCAGCAATTTTGGCTTTAAAAAGACATACCTGTTATTTATCCCGAATTATGGAGTATTTAATTGCTTTTCCTAGTAAGAAGGAGTTTCTGCGTACTTGCCAATCTCATAATGAAAAAAAAAACTATCCGAGGAGATTTAGAACTAAATCTGACAAGATTGATGCCAAATGTTGAAAACTAGCAATTGTGTGTGTAGCACTAGATTAATCCTTCCATAATAAACATTTTTTTTATTGATCAGTTATTTTATGCAGTAAAATTACATTTTTAAATTTAATTAACATGTATCTGTTAAGTTTTAAACACTTCTACAGTTAGAAATTTAAATCTTTTAAATTAAGTAGTTCTATACCAGCTATCAAAAAGACATTTACGTTGATAAACTAGCAAATATTCAATATTAAGTAATCAGGGGTCTACCCCAAACCAAAAAACATGGCAAAGGGTCTATGAGACAAAAAGTTTGGGAACATCTGCTTTAAAGCCACGAGGTAGCCATTGGCCGTAATTATAATAAACCATCTTTGTAATTTTAAGCCGTAATCAAGTGAAGAGGACGACACCTGAGAATGGGCATCCTACTCTCCTAATTTCCATATCACTCCAATGGTAGGACTTTGAGGCATGACAGATTTAATTTGAGCCTCTCTACATGGGGTATCTTCAGTCGTGTCAGGACTCAACAACGCCGGTCACGAGTTCGTGACCGCTAGGCTATCGCGGCCACACATTTTATGTGAGTGGAATGTTTAACATAAGGAATTCTGTATGATGTGTTTGATCCATTTTGTAATTGTTTAAAATCGGACGAGGAATACTTAATATAAGGAATATAAATTAATAATTTGATTTGTGGGGTGGTACTGAAAGTCCATCAATCAATGTTTGCTATTCTGTTTTTTTTTTGGAGCGATATGATATACTTTTCGGAAAATTAGTTTCTAGTATTTACCACACAGTCTGAATTCTTTGACAGATTTATTATGTTTTAATTATTTTAGTGAAAAGTATTTTCAAATTTTATTTAGTTTCTTAAGCTCTCTAAAGTGAATTTTAGATATAGTTACAGTATAAAAGAAAAATTGACTGAATAATAACAATAATAAAACAACTTTAAAAAAATTCACTATTTTGATAAAAAGAAATCAACCAAGTAATATTAATAGTGTGGACAAAGTTTAAAGTTATTAGGCAACTTGCTTAATTGAACAATCCTTGTTCATTATAATTAAAGAAGGGGCTAGGCATAACGGACTTCTCTATGAAATATTAATTTAAATTTAATAAAATCGAATCTCCTCAGAATCTCAAAAATTGTCACCAATGGTAAAATTAACTCCTAGTATTAATATTTCCTTTCATTTTTCGTTCTGTTGAATGCAAATAGCAAAGGAAACCGACCAACTTGACGGAATGCAGTGAAAGTGCCGTTGCGAAAGAAACTCCGTATCGTTTGCATAACCCCGAGGGGATGTTTTCAAAACTTGTTGGAGCGTAGATCCCACTTCAATTAAAAATAAAGCATCCTCTTCAAAGCACGAGGCAGTCACGCAACAGTTGCGCGCGCACGCCAGGTGACCTCGATAGTGCTCGACCCATCCCCGGAATCAATTTCGGTGAAGCGGGGGCGTTCGAAATCACTGATCAAGAAATCACTCTTCCTTCCGCCGGATGATCGCCCCCTCTATTTCGTTCGGCAGGAAAAGCTTCCCACTGGAAACTTTCAAACAAAGCACAGATTGAATCTGCTTTCGCTTTCTAGGGCGAGTGAGTGAGAGTTATATTAACAAGAAGACTATTGAATGTGTGCGTGGCGACGGATCTCGGTCAAGTGACGAGGGCGACACCAGAGCTGTGACACACCACTATCCTAATTTCCACATCACACCAAAGAGGATAGTGAGTGAATATTAACGTAGCACTGTTCAGCTACACGAGGGCTTTTGGTGACGGACCGCGTAATTTTGAACCATGGTCAAATGACGCGGACGACACCTGAGCTGGCTATCACACCACACCAACGGGAGGACGTTTGAGCTCTCGACAGATTTAACGTGCATCATTTCCCTTCAAAGTGGGTCTTCAGGGGTGCTGGGGTTCAAACTCGTGACATGCTAGCCATGATCCGATACCTTGACCTTTTGGCTACGACGGCCACCCAAAGGGAGGACATTGAGCCTCGATAGGTTTAACATGCAGTGGCACCCTCTACATAGTGGGTCTTTAGTGGCAACAAAACTCGAATCCGTGATACTCCAGCCATGAGTTCTTTTTCGTGTTGGTCGCTGTAGCTTAATGGTCAAGGTAACAGACTCGTGGCTGTGGCGTGTCAAGAGTTCGAGCTTAGTACCGTTGAATACCCGCCATGCAGAGGGGGCTGATGCACGTTAAATATGTTGAGGCTAAAACATCCTTCCGCTTGTGTGGTGGGGAAGTTAAGAGAGGTGAGGGATGCCGGCTCTGGTATCATCCTCGACACTTGACCATGGCTCAAAATTCAAAGGTGCGTCACCATAAGCCCTCGAGTATAGCTGAAGAGTGCGACGTTAAGATTCACTCACTCAAAAGCATGAGGTCCGTCGCCAATAGTTTTCGTATTGCTTTATAGGGTGAACACATTCATTTCTTACCCATTCTCTTTCTGGCCGCGGTAGCCAAGTGGTCAAGGCTGGCGTGTCATGAGCTCGAGCCCAGTACCACTGAAGACCCGCCATGTAGGGGGGCTATGCACGTTAAATCTGTCGAGAGTTCAAACGTCCTTCCATTGGTGTGATGTGGTAGTTAGGAGAGGTGGTGCCAGCTCAGGTGTCGTCCTCGTCCTTTGACCGTGGTTCAAAATGACGAGGTCTATCGTCAAAAGCCTTCGTGTAGCTGAGCAGTGCGACGTTGACATTGACTCACTTATTCTCTTTTGTGGTGATGATGTCCTGTTGGATAGTCAAGGAAATGATCATTTGAACCGAATTATGAGCATTGTATATGCTGAAAGTTAGTAACTGTGTAGAAATAATCATATACTCTACTCAAAGAAAGCTTACTTTGTAATCTATGCGTATGCTACTAAGTAGGCTAATAATTTTAAGTTTTTAAAATTCATGTAATGAAAAAAAAATTGTATAATACGTATTCCACAATAGACTGTGACATCATAAAAATTTACTAATAAAAGTACAATAGAGTAAACATTGAGTGTTTTAAAAGAATAAGAATTTTTAAAAAAAGTTTACGTCATTATATAAATTTTTTTAATTTGAAGTATATTTTGTCTTATAAGGTTAAACAAATTTTTTTGAAGTCTGCCTTGAATTGCAATATTTATAACTGAATACTGACTAAGAATAAGTAATTATAAATCAGGGCAAAATGTAATCAACAGTTTGATGAAACTGAACAAAAATAGAGTTCCTTAACAAAAATAAGAATAAGCCCCATTTTCCGCAATCCCCTAATGCTAAATATGACTGACCAACCCTTATATTTTATTCTACAAACGCCACACTACAATAGCACCTATGACATTAGTACACAGCCAACTTTTATATAAAAGGAATTAACTGATTTCAGTTTTGTTGTATACGTTACTGTATATATATTTTATGTTATTATAATGATTTAAATAAGTACTTTTTAAAAATTTTACTTTTTTCTTAAAATTCATATGATGATATGTGGAAAATTTCAGAACGTTTAAAAATTGGTGTACATTTTAAGTCATCAATTTTTCTTCGTAAAAATTGTTCACAAAATCTCGTTAAAATATTTATTTGCTTAGCATTAAGATGGGAGCAAGTTTCAAAGCTCCCATATGAAGTTTTTGCCAAAATTCGCGTGTTTTGAAATTTACCTTTTTTGATACTTAAAATAAAATCTTTCTATTCACTAATGCATACCAACTCCATAGTGTTTGAATGCTTAAACACTTCTTATTTAACCAGGGGGAAATTTAAACTGCATTGGAAGCAGAAAGATGACTAGCTTGCTTTTCATTAAAGTTATGAAAATTCCATTTTTGAACGATTTTCTTAACACGCCCTTTTAGGGTTCTACAGAACCATAAGGTAGCTAAGAGTAAATATTAATTTGTAGCTGTTTATTTTGGTTTTTGTTTAGGTCTAGTTATTCTCAAACTTTTTTGTTGTTGTTGCTGTATACTTCTAACAAGTTCAAAGTATGGCGGCAGACTAACAATAAAATAAGTTTAAAAGAATTTTACTTATCTATAAGACTCTATGTAAAATAGTTTGCGATAGTAATTCTCCTTGTTAAATAAAATATGTACGACCAAGACAACGAAATGTTTATTGAGAAAAATAATTACAAATTAATTATAAGAATACACACACTGAATGCGAAATGTAAGCTTGATGATTTTTGGTAATTTCGTTTAGAATTGGTCTTAAAAATGATAATGCCTCTCTCATTTCGTCCTCTACATTTGAAAGTTTCGATCTTTTTTTTCACTTTTTATGTTTGTTAATGCTGAAAATCTAAATTCGCCATTAAGATGTAGAAAATTGTAACAATATTTTTAAAGCCTTTTTTTTTTGTTGACTCTTATGAGAATCCTTTCTAATTTTAATCCAAAATGAGTTAATTTCTCCAATAGAACAGTTATTTCCTCTTCACACACACACACACACACACACACACACACACACACACACACACACACACACACACACACACACACACACACACACACACACACACACAATCATAGTTAATTCCTTTGTATCTGTAACCAATGGATTACGAACCCAATCTAATTTTCTTGCATCCGTCTGTCTCCGAAAGGATCAGTTAAAACTAACCCTCAGTTTATTTCCATAAAACGGCCGAGGGAGATAAAGAATGATTTTTGTTCCGGATTTTGTTTTTTCAGAGTATAATTATTAATTTAAAAAAAATTGGTAGCATGCAAAAGTGCCGCAGCTCAGTGATTGAGAATCACTGGCTTATAGACAAATCATAAGAACAAGTTATATAAATTTTTTTTTCTAAAAGTCAACAAAGAAAAATTTCATTTTAGTTACTTTTTATCAAATAATTACGATTAATATAAATATGTACATACATATGACAGAACCACAATATTGAGTGGGAATTAATTTTTATTAATTATTATTAAAGTATTGAATTGTCATCCCAAACAATCTTGTATATAAAATCTCAGTTCAACTGAATGCCTTGTGATTCCCAAAGTGGTCTATATAGACCCCCAGGGGTCTATGACGATCTGCAAGGGGCCCTTGAGGTGTAAATGGGGCCTATAATAGTCATTACACCAGATCATGACGTAAATCTTTAAAGAAAAATTTTATCCGGTGGAAACCAGATTTTACCGATTTGACAAATTTAGTTATTTCATTTAGTGAGGTTAATGTGTGGTAACAGCATAAGTTTTACGAAGACAAGAATAATTTCAGAATTTATTTTCCGAATGAAACTAAGTCGTATAACATTGGACTCCCCGAATTTTCTCGATTTGTCACAGAAAATCTATCTGGACATTTTTACCAACGTTCAATATTTAAATGCCCTTTACTCAGATTTCGAAACTAGGTTTGAGATTGTTTTTATAGTAATGAAAAAAAAACAAAAAAACACGGAGTATACAGTGAATACATTTAGTCACATTGATAAAAAAAAATGTTGTATTACGATAGAAACTGATCAGAATAGGTCTTAACGAGCTTAAAATAAAAGTTTAGAAATGGATGTCAACAATTTTGACTTTAAAAAGACATTCCCGTTATTTGTCACGAATTATGGAATATCGTGGAATTTAGTATATTTAATTGATTTTCCTAGTGAAAGGGAGTTTCAGTGAGTTTGCCAACCTCAAATAAATAAAAGGGGGAGGGACTGGAGACTTACCAACAAAGAAGATTTAGGGTTAAATCTGACTAGATTGATACATTAAATATTGAAAATTTGTTATTGAAGCGATTCATCCCTTTCAGTAAAAACATTTGTTTGTTGTTCATTTATGTTATGTATTAAATTAATTTTTATTTTTATTTAATTCATTAACATGTTCTTCTTAAGTTTTAAATGCTATACTTCATAACAGTTTGAAATTTAATTCTTTTAAAGTAAGTAGTAGTACCAGTTGTTAAAAAAGACATTTAAGTCAATAAATTTGCAAAAATTCAATAGTAGGTAAGCAGGGGTCTACCCGAAACCGAAAAGCTCAATGAAACATCGATGTGAAGCCTTTATCGATGTGAAGCCATCGATGTTGCCTTTATTTTTGCAAAAAATAAAGGCAACCCCACTGAGCACTGATAACTCAGTGCTATCATCAGTATCTAATGTTCATCAATAGTTTTCGCTGCATAACTTTTTTTTGTGTTGCAAATATTTAAATTTTGTTTTTTGTGTTGAATTCAATATTAAAAGTTCTTTAAAATTATATAAAAGACTTTGCATTTTATGCAATGTAACATTTTCTATAAGTATACAAGCTTAAAAACAGAACAATTTTAAAAAGTGTCCACAATTTTGCCCACCACTGTATAACTATTTAACATAATTGATGTATATTATATATATATTAACAGATCAATATGAAAAATGTAAATAGAATAAAGAAAATTCATGCATACTTTCAGTGTTATATGAGATCCATTTATTTATCCTATTTTCCTACTATATAATACTATACATACCATACAAAGACATCCGAATTTAAGGAGTAAACTTCAGTGTTGTGTAGGAGCCGACACACACAGTTTTTTAAATGTATTTTTCTCCTTAACTACACCCATTTCCGTGTTGATTTCAAATTTTATTTATTCATAATTTTAAAAAAAATCATGCATTCAAGGGTGAAATTAATCTGCATAAGAAAGCAACACTTTTTAAAAATCTGCACTGTGCAGTTTTTAGAACAATATTTACGCAAAGGAATTTTAAAGTGAAGTAATATTATCATTCTTCAAGCAGACAAAGATAAATCAGCTTCGCCTTTCCTTTAAAAGGTGTAGATGAGCAATCCCAATATCTGTCTGCTTACTTAGATATAGAGATTAAGAAGGATTCCAATCCACGCACATTGTCCATTTTTCTAACAGATTACCTTTTTGTGTAGTGCTGTCAGGTATTTATTTTACCTCTCTTTAAAACCCCGTGTAAAATGCAAGTTGAACTGATTGAAATTCTGCGAAAAGTTAATCCTTCCTGAGAAAGATATAATCCCGGCTTTGCGGTAAAGATCAAAAGATCAAAGAGTTTAACATATCGTTAGAATAAAGCTTTTCTTTGGATTGGAAGCTTTCAATGATGCTTGGCTTGGTTCTCACGCTCTTTATAAATAGAAATAGGGGAAGCCTTTAGGTTTTTTCTATGCGTTGTTTCTTGTAAGGCAAGCGTAGAAAATACTTTTAAATAGAATTCCTTGAATAGAAATTTTCGCAATATTTATACCTGTCTGAAAACGCGTAAGTGTTAGAGGATACCATGCGCTTGTATATATTTCACAATCCTTCTTAAAATGTAAAACATTATTAGTTTTTTTTAGAAAACCTTTTCTCTCTCTCTCTCTCAGATTTTTTCAAATGAAATTACAGGATAATCACAGAAGAGATGGGCCCAATCTCTAGAATTGAGAAAAATAGCAGAGAACGACAAAAAACCCTTTGTGTACATTACAAAACATTGATAGAGTGATTCTACAAAATATATGGAACGAACTGAAAGCAGTGGATGTATGCCATGCAACAAAAGGGTCTCGCATAGAACCTTTGTAACTGAAAAAAAAACTTGGTATATTTCTCTTTACATTCATGTGTCACTTATTGTAATATGTGTAGTATCAAAGGATGTATTAAGAGTAATTTACACGCAATCAGGAATTCAAAAAAAAAAAAAATCGAAATAGAATCCAATTAGCAAGAATTTTTCTACAGTTTTAAAAAAACCACGTTTATCACAAAAACTGTTTCTTTTTCCTTTGTTTTTCTTGGGATATATAATTCGAAAACTATTTACTGAAAAACAGTAAGCTTACGAAGCACTCATGATCGTAAATCAAATGAAAATTATTGTTCCCAGAATATCTTTAATATTAAAAAATAGGTATTTTTTGTTTCGTTATATTATAATTAATTATAACTGAGAGCGTTTCAACGCATTTTAAATAATTTTCTTAATTTTGAATAAGCAAAATGACTAACGGTGTATTTTGAGTCAGCTTTTCAATGGAAACTCTTTCTATTCAACTTTTGAACAATGTTTTGCACTTGCATTTCGGGCGTCTCTTAAAAACCCACAATATGGAGAGCGCATTAAATGTTTCTATTCTTCAAGTCCTCTCGTTGGAATGGTGTGGAAGTTTCCTCTTCACTTGATTGAAGGTCAAAATTACGAGGTTCGTCACAGAGAGTCCACGAGTTGCTCCTGGGCGCTGTTTAAACACTTTTAATTTTCTTCATTGTGGTAAACACAAAATAATATTATATTTATTCAAACAAGAAAAAGGGAATCATGCAAAACGAGTGCGAGTGCAAATATAAACATTAGAGTTGCCTTGAAAACGTCACAAATTTTAATAAAAAAAATTATCCCAGGTAAATATTGGGCATTCTTCTTTCCAAAACATATAATTTGGAAGTTATAAATATCAATATAATATATAAATTTTCTTTCCTGAACCCTCTAAAAATTGTGCAATACTTTAATCATTTTATAAATTTTTAAAATTACAAAATTTCACTACTATTTTAATTCTTGGAGTAAAATTGTGAGGATTTTTTTGAAATATTCGACTCAGGGGAAAAAAGTTTCATGCAATTACCTTTATAAAAGAAGAAATTATTAAATGATTGATTTAAGTATTTTGAGTGTTTTATTAAAATTTGTTCAAAAAAGTTTTTGGCTTTTTTTTAAAATCACTGATTCTAAAAGTTTTAAATTGAAAATTTCGAAGTCCGTCGCCAAAAAACTCTGGAGTAGGTGAACAGTTTGACTTTTTAAAAATCCCTCACTCACATTTCAATAACGGAAAAAATATTGCAACAGCAAGTTTGACCTTGGCCGCTGAGCGTTAAACAGAGGGGGGAGGGGAAATAATAATGATTCTCGCGCATGCGCTAAGCCTTTAGAATGTCTTTAAAGTTTTCATTATTTTTGAGGGCTCAATTTTTAATTGAAAATTCCAAGTTTTCACATATTGATTGGAACCAACAATAATTTTTGAAGAAAAAAGGTTACAAAAATAATGCTTATATTATTTCTCGCAAAAACTTTATTTTACGAAAATCACAAAAAAAATCTTTAAAATTCGTAATTTTTAAGCGAAATCGACACACGGGAAAAAATTTCATGCAATTTTTTTTTTCAATGAAGAAATTATTAAATGATTGATTTAAGTATTTTGAGTGTTTTATTACAATTCGTTCAAAAAAGTTTTCGGCTTTTTATTTTTTAGATCATTGATTCTGAAAGTTTTAAAAATCATTTTTATATAAACGCAACGATATTGATTCATATGAGAAAAAATCATAAAATATGCAAAGCAGCATTGTTTTGTAAAAAAAAAAAGTTGTTTTTTTTCTATAAAATTCTTTAAAGAAAGATAGTTTTTTCCCGGAAACGAAACTGCAGCATTTTTAAAAATATTTGTATGCTGAAAAAAGAACAGAAAGTATAAATTTTTCAAATAAAAAAATTTCACTACTATTTTAATTCTTGAAGTAAAATTGTGAGAATTTTTTGAAATATTCGACACGGGGAAAAAAGTTTCATGCAATTACGCATCATTTTAAAGTAAACTATAAGTTTTATGAAAGAGAACAAAAATTTCGATACTGATAAATATTTTAAATGAATCTCAGAAATGCATTGAATGCATTTTAATTTTAAAAAAATATATTAATTTAAATCCATTATGAATAAATACTAATAAAAAAAATTCTACAGATAGCTCTTGAAACGTTTGGATATTTGAAGAAGAAAAAAATAATTTACGGGTGGGAAAAATAAGCAGAAATGAACAAAATCGAATTGTTGAAAAGATAGAAATTACTTTGAATGATTAAAAATAAAAAAAAAAACCTTTTTGATGGCAAAAAAAAAAAAAAAAAAAAAAAAAAATGAAAAGTACATTAAAATAACAGAGGATCATGTTAAAATAAGTATTTATCAGTAAAATTAATTTACGTGGGAAAAATTAGCAGAAATGAAAAAAAAGAGATCCCAGCGATCCCAACTCGCAAAGACACGTCGCGTATTTTGAATTATTTTAAAGATCATTACCTTCATTTTAAGGGCATAATTTTTACGTTAATGCTCTCAAACATCACCAACTATTTGCAAAAATAACGTACTTTGAAATAAAAAATGTACAAAGTACTACTTTTTAATTTATTTCTCAGAAAAACATAAGTTTACGAAAATCACAATTTTTTTTTTTAAATCCGTAATTTTGAAGCAATTTTTTCAATCTTCGTATATGTTACGGATAATATTACTGTACACACGGAAAAAAGGTTTTGTGAGATTATCTTCATAAATGACGAAGTTATTCAATGTGAAGTAAAAATTAAGACTACTTTTTAAAAATTCTTTAAAAAAAAAGTTTTGGGAATTTTATTTTTTAAATGAATGGATCTAAAAGAGAAAGACTTGAAGTTAATTAGTGTAGAATATCGATTTAATAACACGAAAAGTAATGTATGGCGACGCAATGTCCAGTAGGAGAAAAAATTTAATACAAGTATGAAAAGATCGACCGGCGGGTTTCTGCGAGGCGTACACCCTCCTTCGCTTTGACCACGCACGGTAGTGCTGCAGTTATAGTCTTGAGTGTAGCGGGAGCTCTGCGCACTCCGCCACAACCGCAGTTAACCAATGTTTGGTGTAAAATCGCGTATTTTAAATTATTTTAAAAATCATTACCTTCATTTTAAGGGCATAATTTTTACGTTAATGCTCTCAAACATCACCAGCTATTTGCAAAAATATCGTACTTTGAAATAAAAAATGTACAAATTACTACTTTTTAATTTATTTCTCAGAAAAACATAAGTTTACGAAAATCACAAAATGTTTTTTAAAATCCGTAATTTTGAAGCAATTTTTTCAATCTTCGTATACGTTACGGATAATATTACTGTACACACGGAAAAAAAGTTTTGTGAGATTATCTTCATAAATGACGAAGTTATTCAATGTGAAGTAAAAATGAAGACTACTTTTTAAAAATTCTTTAAAAAAAAATTTGGGGAATTTTATTTTTTAAATGAATGGATCTAAAAGAGAAAGGCTTGAAGTTAATTAGTATAGAATATCGATTTAATAACACGAAAAGTAATTCATACCGAACGATTTAGAAATAATTTTCATAAAAACGCATCTGTTTTAACACTATTTTAAAAAATTCGAAAAAAATAGAAAATATCGTTATTTTACAAAAAAAATTATACCGTGTCGTGGCGAAATAAATGATCTTTCCGATTCTGTAATTATTTTTTGTCTCATTTCGACACCGAAAATTAGATGACAATTTTAATATGGTGGAAAACGTAAGATTACCGCTCGGCCGAAACGGAAGGGAAGTTCCGCCAAGTAAACAACCGGCAGGAGTAAAACAATTAGGCGTTTTAAGGTTTTTAATTAGTATCTTTTTAACTAATTACAATATCGGAATATAAATAGGCAATACGGCTTCCCCGGAAAATTCCCGATCTTTTGGTACCTTCCGCGACTTTCTGCGTGGTGCTGTTCGTGAGAAGATAGACGCACATAGATACGTTTGTTTACCTTCGAATTTTAATAGTGTAGATTTCCTTTAATTTAGCAATAAATTATTAAAACCCCTATTTCGACAGATTTATTCGTAATTCCTCTTTAAAAGGATCAGAACTTGAACTTTCGGCTGATTGATTCGCGATTTCTAGTGAAAGAATATCTTAATAGCTTACATGTAAACGGTTGAAACGTTTTCCTAAAACACTTGCTTAGTAAAATAATTGATATTTCCCTTCACTCAAACATGGCAAGATATTCCCCCTCCCCTGTTTTTTTTTTCTATTTAAATGCAAAAAAAGGAACATTTTTGGCACTTTTGCTGAGAGGAAGTAGAATTTATTTTTCCAGACTGAGTTTGTAGTGTACTACACACTCTTGGCACTCTCTATGTTTAAAATTCTTTATTTGCTACTCGGCCTTTCTTTGGTCGTGACAACAATGCACAAAACGAATACCTTCTCATACAGACTGATTCAAAAAGAAAAAAAAAAAAAATTGACGAATTTTTCAGAGCATCGTAAATTTTTATTGAATTAAGTTATTTGCATGAGAGAAATTTTCAATGTGGTTTTCCTTAACATTTTACACTTTAAGTAAACCTTTTAGCCCAGTCAAAAGACCTTTTTCGACCATTTTTGGAGGTATTTTTCCAACTACCTCTTTGATTGCTCTTTGAAGCCCTTGGAGTGTTCTTACTTAAGGTTTATTGACTTGTTTTTTTTTTTTTTAATATCCTCATAAAATATAATCGCAAAAAGCACAGTCAAGGGATGATGGCAGGTATTTCCAGGAGGAAGTCAAATGTTTTTTTTTTTTAACTTTTAGCCGTTTTATAGTTGAGTTTGAAGTATGACTGGGGCAGAATGTTGAGGAAAAACAAAGTTTCTTTGACGCTTCCTTTCCGTGATAATGGGACTCTAAACTTAATGGTATTTAGTCTTTGGTTCTGCAAAAAAATGGTTTTGTTAAGCCTTGAGAGGGCATTTCCCTCAGTACCCTAACACCTGATGGCTGACTTGGCCTTTTGCAAAATAGTTGCGTCTTTGAGACATTTTTCGCTTGAAATATATTGTATCTTCGTTTTCCAGTTGTAGATGACAAATGAAACAGTGCTTCATCAGAAATTATCCCCATTTCGTACTTATCTTTGCGTAACATTAAATACAGAGGGCAAGAAAGTTTTCTTCGTTTTTCTCTGGTTTAACCACTTTTTACAGCCAATTTTCTTTATCTGACGACAAATTATCGATTGCGATATCTGTAGTTTCCTTGCTAAAGTTATTTGACGCACAGGATTTTCTACAGCGATAAGTTTTTTTTTGTTGCTTTTTTTCTATTTCATCAAGGATTTCCTTTCGTCCACACTTTTTTCCTGGAGCTTTTGTTTGCCAAATTTGGAAATGGAATCTTCCAACAGGACAACGCCCCGTGTCACAAGGCTAAAATTGTGTTGGAGTGGTTCCAGGAACATGATGCTGAATTCCAGTTAATGCCCTAGCCGCCTAACTCACCGGATCTCAATCCGATAGAACACATTTGGGATGTCATGGGATGGCAGCTCAGAGTTCAAAGAATACCAGTTCGCAATATCTCGGATTTGCGTGACCGTTGCTTAAACATCTGGTACGGTCTGTCTCCGGCCATCTACCAAGGACTTGTGGCATCCATGCCAAGGCGAGTTGAAGCTGCGTTGCTCGCCAAAGGTGGGCCAACTCGTTAATGACAGGTGGTCATATTGCTTTGGCTCTTGAGTGTATACGAACCTTTTTATGATATATTTAATTTTTCGTGAAGTGACTTGTGAATTATTTCACTTGCCTTTTTTATGGAAGACTAATATCAACAGCTTTAGAGAATTATTTCTGGATAAAATGTCTTTTATAAACGTACATAAATATAGTTTTGAACCTATAAAAAGTAATACAAGGGCGTAACAATGTTCTGTTTACATATTTCGTAGCACCATCTACCTCCAATGTTCTCGACGGCTTTGTCCAATCGAATCTGGAAGTCAACCGGACTTTAAGCTGCAATGCACGCGAAGGAAAGAAAGGCCTTCCATCACTTTCTGGCACGGAGCTTTGGACTGCGTGATGGATGCATTCGGAAATTTTCAAAATGAAAGGACTATGCCCTTAAATTAAAAGATAATTGATGACGTGATTGATTTATCACTCCCCCTCCCCTCCTTTTCTACGGCTGCCGGACAAAAAAGTTGGCCAATTTCACTGGTGGAGTGAGTGAGTGAATATTAACTTTGCACTCTTCAGCTACACGAGGGCTTTTGGCGATGGACCAACTGGCCGATAATAATGGAAGGCCTCGAGACGGACACTTTGAAGCTCGAATTTTCTATGCTGTAGGTTACGAGTTGGTTACTGTGCCAAACAATTTCCCGCAAGTTTTATAACAGCACTAACCAGTGGCGCACGCAGGCATTTTTCAAAGGGTTTGTCCACCCTTGGTTTTGAGTCCAGGTTTGAGACCCAGTCCAGGTTTGAAAGTCCACCCTTCTCGTATCATGCTCCAATACACTGCCCTATATATTCTTTTGATTTTGTCAATTTTCTTGAACAGAAAACAGTAAAAATTAATTGTTGAATAAATAATTAGCGATAATTAATAAAATTAATTAATAACATGTTTAACTAAATTTTTTATACTATATTCATAACATTATAAGGAATCAAAAAATATTCAGGGTCTGAGGAGAAGGCAGACCCTTGTGGGCGGCACTGGTACTAGCACATTGTCACAAATAAGAATGGAAAGATCCAAATTTTATCAAACAGTGCGACCTTACAGCGCAACTTTAGCTGCTGTAGCCGAGGGTTCGTAGTAACCGTCGTTGTCAAGCAGCGTGTTAAAATGGTCGTGGCTCCAAGTCCTTTCGATGGCACTGTATGGCAGTTTGGAGAGTGGCAAGTCAGTTCAGGTGTCATCCTCGTCACTTTTCAGATATTCTGATTCTGTAGTAGAATGCATTTTAGACCGGTGACCACGGTATCTGAGTGGTCATGGTCACGAACTCGTGGCCAGCGTAATTCAGTCATGACTTTGAATCCTGGTGCCACTGCAGACCTGCACGTTACATCTCATTTGTCGAGGCTTAAAGTCTTCACGTTGGCGTGATATAGAAGTTAGAAGCTGGTGGCTCAGGTGCCACCCTCGTCACCTGATCAATATTACGAAATGCCCTCATAATATTGAATCAATCAGTCTCTCTTGAAAGAAATGACACAGAAAGTAAGATAACTGAAGAATGAGAAGAGGGGAATGTGTCGCCAGAAGGAAAACTACCGTTCTTGGCATCTTGAATTTTACTTCACAGAAACTGGTTAGGAAAACCCTTTCACTCTCATTGCGACATTTTTGAAAATTACACGATTCTTTTTTTAAAAAATGCTGGTTTTCACAGAAGTTTTTGAATTTTGGTTAAATTGTTAAAGAAAAAATGCAAGTTATACTCGAAAGTTTATACTCGGAAATATATCATTTAAAAATTTTTTATTGTCATAACTGTATCTATCTTTATTACAATTTATAAATACATTAACACGGGAATGGCGTCGGAGTACAGTATTCTTTAAATGTATTTTATACGAAATATTTTTCAAACTGGCTTTTTTTTTACATATTAATTACGGATTAACAGTCTTAAATACAATTTATGTAATGATTTAAGCATCATTAATATGCAATCTATGGTACGTGTGCCGTATTTGACACACGGTAGAATTATCAGTGGCATTCTGCACTATTCTACAAAAACCTAAATTTTTGAGTGGATGGAAAATTATAATTTTGAAATAGAGCTTATTGGACCAACACCTTTAGAATTACAAAAAAAAAAAAAAAAAATCTGAAAATTGTTTAATCGTTGGATGTCGTTTCCAAAGAGATTTAATTGTTTGAAGAAAAATGCATGTACTCTGCTTTCCGCTTTTGTTACTAATCTTTGAACAAATCTTTTGTCACATGAAAAGTATTTTGAATTCGTTAAGAAGTCGTTTAATGCTCAAAATCGTTCAAATTGAAAGTTACAAATTATACCCCTGATATTGCGATACTAGGCTAAGCTTCGCAGAGATAAGATTCGTATTAAAATAGTTTTTTTATTTAACTACAGTCGGACTTCTATATAACGAAGTCTCTAAATCCCCCCAAAAAGTTCGTTATATAGAGGATCGTCTTCCAATTTTCTTTATAAATCACAAAAAAAAAAAAAAAAAAAAAAAAAATTTACCTTCATAAACACTGTACATTACAAAAAAAAAAAAAAAAAAAAAAAAAGAAACGCGAGCCCTACAGTTTTTTAATACGATGTGTAATATCTGACATGTTATCGTGGTAAATTTGCAGTAGCAACTTAAATCCTGAAAAAAAATGAATCGAGTATGATTGGAAATAATTTTCTAGGGAATAATTATATCTTTTATGAAAATTTTATTTAATTAACACAAGGAGTAATGCAACTTTTTATCAAAAATAATTATTCTTGTTCAATTTGGGGTAGAGCGGTAATGAAAACTTATGATAGCTAAAATATGACTCATATACTTGTGAGTTCAAAGTATTTAAAAACCGTTGAAAAATAGCGTCAATAACAGTACCACTGTTAGTTGTCCAAACATTTCGATGTGTGTTCATTTCGAGCTTGAGATCATCATTCAAAAAAGCTATGAGTGGCTCGGCTCTTAGCAAACTGAAATTAACTTTAAAAGTACCACTCAAAATCTTGGGAAAGCGAGTGATAGTTTTTTTTTTTAAAAAGTAGAACCACCTTCGGTATATGGTCAAAGTAAAAAATGCAGGAAATCTTTAATTTTTTGAGCCGTTTGTTTTGGAGAAATGTGTACGACCACCGAAATCACTGTGTGTCCATTTTCAAATGAGCATTCTGCCGCTCTTATGTCCCCAATATCTTGACTAACAATACCCAGTCCACTTGTTTGACGGTAAGTAATATCCATATGAGGAGCGACAACATGCGAGTTGTTCTGTTTGCGATAGATCACAACATCAGCTGCTCTGTGGCCCGGTCGTTTAATTTGTACGCAGCAATCGAAGTCAGGTATCGAAACACATCTCTGCCAACATGAGTAACGTACAATTTTGTGAAATAACGTCGAAATCTGTTTGGTGAGCCCTCAGACATTGACAATTGATCGTAAGGATCGCAAGTTTATCCTTGGTGAAATCTAATAAGACTTGCTGGAATGTGCGAAGTGGATTTAGAGTCAAGCGCAAACGAAACCGAGTTTTTGAATTAGAATATTTTTAAATGCTATATTTAACAATATAAAAAAGGCTGGCGGCTTGATGGCTACTAGAGTTGGACCGCACATGGATATATCTTTACAAGATCCAGCTAAAGAACTTAGCTTCTTCTCTGATCCTAGAGTCAGAAAACAAAATAAAAACGAAGATCCCATGGCCTAGACCGCAGGGAGGGGGGGGGGCGAGCCCTTCCCGAATTAAGGAGAAAAAACAGAACTTCACTTCGAGGTAAGCGAAGAGACGCCATCAAGCGCGCTGATTGGTCAAATCAAACAGCGCGCGCTTCCCCGACTTCCTGTTACGCATTTCCGTCCCTTTTCAGGAAATCACTCCCACAAATCTCCAGCAACCGAGAGGAAAGGTGTTACACATCAAAAAGTAATTATTCGCACCTTTTTGTAAATTAATATATGTTTTTTCATATATCTTGCCAATCAAGAAAAAAAAACCTGAAAAGAAAGCTTTTTGACGCCTTTATCCACTTCTTGAAGGATTGAATTATTTTGTTTGATGCTCAAGCGCTCACGTTTTGACATTTTCGAGCTACGAGAAATAAAGTTACCTGTACGACTGATCAACGCTACAAATAAACGGAGACTAGTTCAAGGATACGGGGACGCGAGACACGTAGGGTGAAAGGGGATATCGAATATGTTTCTAGTGAACTGGACTACGGAGGTTAAAGGTTGTACTTGTTGGATGAAACGCCCAGAATTCTATTGCTTTCAGGCACCTAATAAAACTAGTTTAAGATTTTTGACCATCATCGAATGTATTAAAAGAAAGAACCTGAAAAATGTCCAGAGATACTTGAAAAGTAGGGAGGTAAAAAAATTGAATCAGAAGAAAAAAAAAGTTCGCTATACAGAATATGCAATTCGCTCTATTGGGAGTTTATTTTACAAAGAAAATCGTAAAATTTTCTTGGTTTCAGGAAGAAGTTCTCTATATAAAAAAAATTTGCAATATAGAAGTTTTTAATATAAAGGTTCGACTGTGTATTGAAAAAAAAATACTTAAATTTTATGTTGTTCATTTCTTATTTTAATAAATATGTTGAAGAAAATGCATAATATTGTACAATTTTAATTTTTTATCTGTGTAGAAGAGATAATTATATTTTATGGGCTGTTTATTTTTAGGTTAAGAAATATCTTTAAATGATGCAAAATTAATATATAATAAAACTGTAAATATCTATATTATTTACCTCTATTCTCTGACTCTACACGTATCGTCGTGGAAATAGAATTGTTTCAAATATTTTCTTCTGTGCAGTTCCCTGAATCCTATTGGTAGAATGGTTTGGCACGCGCCGTAGCTACAAGGTTGCCGATCCCTGTATTATACTAATCTGATTTTTTTATTTGTGAGACGACCTGAGAAAATATAAAAAGTACTGTTACGAAGAGTCTTTTAAATTACAGTAAAAATAGTTACAAGTTCCGAATAGCAATATTTATGTGGTACAATTGCTTGTCAAATTCTTTACTTAAGCTTTCCGCCGGAATTCTTCTTTTTTTCTTCTTTCGCTTACAAAAGTAACTCTCCTTTTCCTTGTCTAGTGGTCACTGTAGACAAGTCGTCATGGGCGCAAACTTGTGGCCGGCATTGTCGAGTCATAGGTTAGAATCCTGGCACCACTGAAGACTCGCCTGATGCGGGTTTAATCTACGGAGCTCAAAGTTTTCAAGTGGGCGTGATGTGAAAGCATAGAGAGTGGTGCTTAAAAATTAAAAGGCTCATCATTATAGCCCTGTGAAATTAATAAAAAATCAAGTTAAATGAAATACTTAAGACCTGTGTTACTTTTGTTGACAGATCCAAAGTAATTTTTTGATATTGAGATTTTAACCTTATTTCAAATCAAGGTGATTATAAATAATTATTTACAAAATGCTTTGTATTTTTAATTCGATTAAACAGGTCATAGAACACTACTGTTATATATCAGACTCCAATATTTTTTATATTTATTTTTGTACCTTTTTTTAAAAAAATTTAGTCTCGAGTTTATATATTTCAATAGCATTTTTAAAATATATAACTTAATTATTGTGTTTTATAGTAAATTAAATTTTTTCATCATTATAATAGTGAAATTCAGAGGGGCAGAATATACAAAGAGATGGGAAAGCGGTTGAGTTGGGTTTGCTTCAAATGCGTATATTTCAAAATCAATTATCTTTTCCTTTTAATTTTCAATATACAACGATTGAAAAACATCAGCATTACAATTGTTTTCTTCGACTGCATTCGAGTCATTTGTAGAATCATTCGCGATGATGGCCAAAGGATGACCCTCACAAAGCTATAATTTAATTGTATGGATTTTGGGAAACCCATAACTTCCGGTGTTGGCCGGAAATTGGGGGAGCGTCTCATTGTTTGGGGCACGTGCCGATTTGGGAAACGGTGCATGCCACCCAAATCAGTGGATTTCACTTACTTTCCCTTTCGCCCCCTACCAGATCCTACAGCTGGTGGAACGTAGCTTCCGGTTACCTCTCCACTCCACTCGTTCATGCGAGGTGAGCTTCCGGAACTCACGTGAATGTGCAAAAGGAACGGGGGTGAGAAATCAAGGACTGACGAATTAATGGCGAAATCGAAGGCCGTATTACAGAAAGGTAGGGATGGTGGATTCTATTCTTTACATCGGGAGACTCGTGACGTGGCTGAGAACCAAGAGCCCGAAAGGTTTGACGGAGTCGAAACCAGATTTTATTGACAATTTCGTTCGTAAGTTCTTGTTTCCGGACATGAGCTTGTGACTGGTGCTTCTGTTGAGTCTAGGGCCTTACAACAGATCCACCACGAAGAGGGGTTGATGAACGTTTAATCTGTTGAGGCTCAAAGACCTCACGTGGGGGAGGTGTGGAAATTTGGAGAGTGGATTGTCAGCTCAGGTGTCTTCCTCACTGTTTTGTGATTTTTTTTTATTTGAATCAATGTAATTGCGTATAAGCCGTTGGTGAGGATTTCCAGTCTGAAGACGATTAAAAAGTACCCAAACATGGTTTTGAAATAAATTAAGGAAATGGGAGGGGGATTTGTTTCATTGATTGTTTGATTACAAACGTAAGACTCGGATACAAAAATGTTTAATAACAGCTGATATAATTTTTGACAAAGGTAAGGTGACGAGGAGAACACCTATGTATCACCATACACGGAGGAGGGGAGGGGGTCTCTTTAAACTTCCATATCATTCCAACGTGAGGACTTTGAACCACAAGAGATCTAATGTGCATCAGCTACTTTACATTGGTATCAAGACTGGAACCCACGACTAATTAATCGTCAGTATTTGTTGATAGTAAGAACATTTGTTTATGTGGAGAGAAAAAGAAATCGAAATCACTGTCCTCACTGCTTGTGACATAAAGCCGAGTGGTCTACGTCCCAAACTTGAGATCAGTGGTAGTGAGTTCAAGCCCCGCCATCTAGAGGGGCTGATGCATGTTTAAGTCCCCATTGGTGTGGTGTGGAAGTTTAGAGCTCAGGTGTTGTCGTCATCAATTGACTGAGGTTCAAAATTTTGAGATTATAGTCCTCATGGTGTAAATCCAATCCACTACTTCTTGGGATAATATCCTCTGTATAGGTACTTCTCCTGCAACCAGTCTACGCTTGCAACCTTTTCATCCAGTAAAGCCCTTTTACGAAGATTGTTTTCCAGTTTACTTTTTTATCGGTCATTTTTAAATTAGAAAATATTATTTAACATTTTAAAATTTTTTGCTCTTGTTAATTTTTTTAAAATCCAAGGTTCCAGTTAAAAAAAAAAGAGTTTCCATTTTCAAGCTTGCATTCAGTAAAAGGCGTTCAGAAATTCAAGTAGCAAAGTCCTCTTTCTTTCGCGGGACAATCAGCGATTTTAAATAATTTTAGAGTAAACCTTCAGTGTAAAAGAAACAGAGAGAGATCTTGGCCCGTCTTGTAAATAAACAATTACTGCAATTCAAATAAATTCTTCCTCAAATTATTTGATTAAAATGAAAAGCAACCTTTTACAGCACAGGTTCCCGCAGCAGTTCCTAAAGAGGGTCCTTGTGACTGCTGAAGGGGTCGTCGGCAAATTTAAATTTATTTGAGGGTGCGTGGCTAACGGTAAGGGATCATCGAAAAGTTTAATACAAATAAAAATATTTGTGATTATTAGGAAAGGTGAAATAACTTAGTTACGATTTTTACATGTTTAGAATAAAAATTAAAAATTTTAGAATAAAAAGTTTCAGAGAGGTACATAAAGTGCGAGTAATGATAAGCGTCCCACCAAAGAAATCGCGCCCTTCGCAGTTGGAGACTTTTATGCAGTTTAAATAGAAACGGAATCTCTCCGCTCCGTTCACTAACTGGTCTGATGTGCAGCAGTAGAAAAGAGTTTTGTGCATGATCCCGAGATGCGAAGTGAATGCAACACATTTTCCTTTGTTTTGAATGGAAAGCTGTACCATTCTTTCTATTGTTTATTCTTAAATTACGTTACAAAAATATTAAATATGATTGATATCTTGTAAAATAAAAATATATCTTTAGTCAGTAAATTTAAGTTAATTAATGAAGAAGTATCTTTTTATATAATATTTGACAATTCATTTTCATTTATAGGGCATCAGAGTTAAATTTGTAATTTTTCTAATATGCATTGAAATAGTTACTTCCCTTGAGGAGGAGGGGGAGGGAATCCACTACAAGTGTAGAATAAGTTCGGAAACCTTCGGTTTAAAGCAGTGATTCCCAAAGTAGTCTATATAAAGGTCATCCTAGGTCCTTGCAGGTCATCCTAGACCCCCAGGGGTCTAGGATGACCTGCAAGGGGTCTACGTCAGCACAAAATATATTTGGGGGGCCATGAGGTGTAAATGGGGGTGGCTCTTATTATATAAACTAGATCGCGACTTTAAATTTAAAAGGCAATTTAATCAAGTAGATACAAAATTTTGCCTATTTAACAGATATATTTACTAAATTGAATAGGGTTAATTTGCACTTACAAGGGGACAGCATACATTTTATTAAAACAAGAGCCATTTCATCATTTCTTTCCGGAGTTAAGCTAAAGAAGTATAATATTGGAGGTCTCGAATTCTCTCAGTATGCCACAAACAATCTGTCAGGACGTTTTAACCTATGTTCAACATCCAAATGCCTTTTTTTCAGATTTTGAAACCAGGTTTGAGAATGGTTTGACTATATCGTAATACCCCAGTCAAGTCACAGTCATTCATATGGTCACATTTAAAAAAACTGTTCCATTACAATAGGAACTGATCATAATAAGCACTAACGAAGATCTTAAAGTTTGGAAATAGATAACAGCAATTTTGGCTTTAAAAAGGCAAACCTATTATTTGTCCCGAATTATAGAATATTGTGAGGACATTTTTAATCGCTTTTCCTACTGAGAAAAAGATTCAGCATGGCTCCCAATCTCCAAAACAAAAAAAGAAACACTGGACACTACTAATAGAGGAGATTTAAGGATAAACCTGACAATATTCATACCAAACGTTGAAAATTGTTTATTGTAGCTCCAGATTCATCCCTCCGTTTAAAATCATTCACTTGTTTATTTTATTTAACAGTTAATTTATGTATTAATTAACTTTTAATCTATTCAACTAGCATGTGCTTTTTAAATTTTAATCACTGTACTTCGTTACAGTTAGGAATTTAATTCATTTAAAATAGTAGTACCAGCTGTCAAAAAGATATTTAAGTTGATAAATTTGCAAAAATTTTATATTAATTAAGCAGGGGGGTCTACCCCAAACCGAAAAACATGGCAAGGGGTCTATGAGACATAAAAGTTTGGGAACCTCTGGTTTAGAGAGAAGAGTTAAGAAACTGTTCGATGAAAATTAAAACAAAGGCAAGGAAAAATCACTTTTTCTCCTTCAATTTTTTATTCAAATCCTTTATATTAAAAAATGGCTTTGGATCTAAACTCAGAACAAGGGGGGATGTTGAAACAGCAACACATAATCCTCTCTCCAAAAAAAAAATACGAAAATAAAGTGCTCCAAAGTACACATTCTCCTATTCTGTGGTATTCTGAAAGGACATTTTGACCTCTGGAAGCACCCCGTGTACCTCCCCTAAATATCGTCTGCGCAATTCCTTTGAAATACCCGAGAGGCAGTTAGGTTGCGCATAACAAACGACAATTGACATTCCAGCAACCACTGCTATGATTATTATTATCGTCTGCATAAAACCCCCCTTTCTGAAGAGGGTGCATCAAAAGAAGCAGAGAAAAAAAACTCTTAATGCTGTTGACATTTTAGCGAACTCTGTCAATCAAGGTCTATTTTGTGAAAAATATGCTTTATTATGTGCATGCATATCTCATCTTTAAAACGCAAAAGGAATTTCTTATAAAAAATTAGATGGAATTTATATTTTTTTGTCATATTGTAAAACGGTTTATAAAATTAGAGTTAATATGAATACTTTTTTAACCTTGGATCGGACGAAGACTTCTTTTAACGAATAATTTCTCCGTGAGCATACCGCAAAGTAAGCTTTGCGAACTTAAAAGTTTTCCCTATATATAACAGTTTGCTTCCTTTATTATAGATTCCAATCTATTGCAATAATTATATTCAGGTTAGATTTGTTTTACTTAATTTTGAATAATAGTTATCTGGTAGAGTTTTGACAAGGGACTTCGCAATTCCTATGCTCAGGCAAGTAACCGAGTTTAGCTTCTCTCTCTCTTTTTTTAATCTTCCACAACAAGCCCCTTAATTGTTTGAGTGCAGTGAAGCACGATCGCGCTTCTCTTGTTTTGTAATAAAAGTGCGGAGGTGCGCGCGATCATTCTGGTGGTGTTAATATAATTTCCGCATCGATTAAGAGCAGTTGTATTGCAGTTATGATTCATTTCAGTCCGTTGTGGTTTGTAATAATAAAATAAAACACAGCGGTAAGCAATAATGCAGTATAGCCATGGATTGTGGTACGGTAGGAAAAAGAGCCAATGTAAAATGATAGATAACGTTTTGAATTTTATATTTCTTTTTCTAACATCATCCGATCTATAAGCACAACTTTTACATCCTACAAAATGTTATATTCATATCTCGATAAAAGATAAACTCTCAAATACTGGAAGAAAGCTGTTTTTAACATTTTTGTTAAAATAATGCTCTAAAAATTGTCTTGGTAAAAAAATAACTTGACTACAATTTACTTCGAACACTATTGATGTTATAGAGGAGAAATAGTAAGCAAGCAAAAATATCACTATAGGTAAAATGTTTTCTTTAGAAAAATTGCCTCGTTACACAAAGGCTGTTGGCGATGGCCCCATAATAACTTTGAATCACGATCATTTGACGAGAACCTCTGACAAACTTCTCCAGTACGCTAATGCTTTGAGTACGGTGAACCCCCATCGAGACTGAAGTACTTTGAGTCTCGATGGTTAGAAGGTCCAGCAGCCCTTCTATGTAGCGGGTCCTTAGTGGCTCCAGGATTCGAACCCATGAGTCGATGCGAATAACGCCGGCACTCGGCAATCGCATCACCAGTTGGAAAAAAATCGCTATTAATGTTAATGGTTGGGAGGGAACTAAACTGATTCATTAATCAACTTAATCAACCTGGCTAATTATTGTCTAGAAAATTATTTTTCATGATGAAATTATTTTTTTATCTTCAAAATTAAAGTACTTTCAAAATAGTTTGTGTCTCCAATTAAATTCGAATCTGATTTTTAATTCTAGAAAGAATTTCCGTGGGATGATATAAATAAATGTACTTTAATATTTCAGTAAAGATGAATCACACTGTAAGACAATGAAAGAATGAGATGAGGACAAGGCAATGTTTAAGTTTCATAAACTACACTGCTGCCCACACAGAATGCAACATCAAGAAGTAACAGAGATATCTCAGCGAAATTTGTTTGGCAAATAACATGTTGTATAAAGATCAAACGATCCAAATTACAGCTTCTTGTGACAAGTGGATGATGACAAAATCAGTAGTTAGTGTAACCGCCATTGTTGGCTATAATCGTTGCCATACACCTCGGCATAGAATCAAAGAGGCTTTGGAAGTATCCTTGGGGTACAGCAGTCCATGCGGCTTCCACATATTGCCAAAGTTGATTTGGTGTAACAGCGGGTGGTGTGTGCCGGGCCAGTTGTTGTGCCACACATTTTCGATCGGGAGAATAAGCAGGCCAATGAAGCAATTCAATCCGATGGGTAAAGAAGAACTCTTGAACATCACTAGCCACATGTGGTCGCGCATTTTCCTGTTGGAATATGGCCAATGGCAAACGATACAAGTAAGAGAGGACCACGGGCTCCATACTTCAGAGATGTAGTGCTGGGTGTTCAGTGGCAATGAGTACTAAAGGGGCGCGACAGCGAAATCCAATACCACCCCAAATCATGATACCGTGTGCAGGAACAGTGTGGTGATGCATAACGCGACAGTTCAGCAGCCTCTCACCACAGTGTCTTCAGACTCGATTCCGACCATCGTGATGTTACAGGCAGAAGCGGGATTCGTCAGTAAACACTGTGATTCCATTTCGTTGTCCATGTACGCCGTTTATCGCACCATTGGTGACGCAAACGCTTGCGGTTTCCAGTAAAGAGTAAACGAAGCAACGGGTGCCTTGCGAGCATTCCACTCTGCTGCAAACGGCATCGAATGGTACGAGTGGACATCGAATGATCTGAATGATAACAAACTGAATCTGTTATGCTATGGTTAGTGATGTGGCTGTGCGATCGATCATTGCCATGCACACAATATGATGTCATCACGAGCAATGTTGTGACGAGGTGGGTGCGATAAGCCCCATCGGTCCGTCGGTTCCTCCTGCATCCAGCGATGACAGATCCGCATCACAGTTGCTTGGTTTCGTCCAACATGGGGACCAAATTCTCTAAAGGATAATTCGCAATCCCTATAGGCTACTATTCTTCCTCGGTCGAATTCAGAAACTTAGTCAAAAGACGCTCAATGTCTTCCACAAGGCATATGTAAACAGCTTTTGCAGAAAAAATAACAATTGCCGTATTTCAAATTGTTAATTTGTACTCCCTTTATATAACTCTTGCGGATGGCGCTTCGGTCGCCCGTGATGTGCGTTTGCTCTATAAATGCTAATGATTTGCGTATTAAATCATCGCCAATGCATATTGTAAATTTCACAGGGTTTGCATGCTTCCTTCAGAGTGTGCTCGAATGATGACACACACACACACACACATATATATATATATAATGTATGTATATAAATTTTTTTGCAATAAATGAAGTGCTGGAAAAACAGAGACAGAAAAAAAGAAAATTTTCCATCACCAAAATGTTTGAAATATCCATTTAGTTTTAGTGCCAAGGATGTCTTAAGACTTCTTGAGGCCCTGGGCCGCTAAAAAATTTAGACTATTCCTATGACCCTTAAAAGTAGACGTACAAGCATATGTTGTCAAATAATTCTCCAAACAATAACCCAAAACAAATAATTGTGAATGGCTTACAATCTCACAAAACGGCTCGACTGACTGCCACCTTTTGATTGAAGGAGTAATGATGATGTATGGTGGTAGTCCTAGGCCTGTACGTGGACGACGGTCACCACATGTAGCCAATTGACGTATCGATGGAATTCCTATTCTTTTGGAAAATGCGACCAGAAATAACATTTGTACCCGCTGAAATTATTCGAGTCCTGATCTTATTAAGGCTGCGTCGAGAACGATACGAGGCCCCTATTGTGGTCGGGGCCCAGTTGGTTCAATTCTGAAGACGTCCCTGATTAGTGTACCTATTTCTCAAAGCTGTCTTTGCCAGATTTCAGAGCCTGAATTAAACGCGGAATACAAGTTCAGAAAGAAAAATGTCTGCAAAACAAATTTTGCATCTTTGTTACTCATACATCTATTTATAATATTGCGTTTTTAACAATTCAAATCTTTCACAAATGAGCTATTTTTTAAAATATATACAAGGATAGCTATAATATATACGGTATAAGAGTAGTAATAGCAGGTCTGCAGCGAGAACAGTAAAAGGAAGCGTGTCACCTGTCAATCAAATTCCCACCTCCCCGCCAATGGAGCCGTTGTCCAACAGAAGGGATCCCTTTCTCCAACTTTTAGACACAAAGGAAGACTATTCTCCCTCTTCCCACCCCCAACGAGCCCATCCAACAGAAGGGCACCTTCCCCTCGAGGAGTTGAGGTGCACTCAGATTCTTCTCTGATTGGATGTCGATATGACGTAGAGTTGAGGGAAGTGCTTCATGAGTGTAACGAGTTGAGAGATATACAGCTTCTTGCAGTTCTCTGATTGGATGCCGATATGACGTTGACAACCACTTTCTTTCTCATCGTATGAGTCGTCAGTGGAAGCTATTATACGTGCCTAATCTTGTCAGAACAGGAAACGACTTGAATGAAATGTCAGGACGGAGTTACATTTGAGATATCAGCTCCCACTCCATAAACTATTTCATTTTCTACTGGAGGTCTATGTTTTTGTAAAAATTTTATCGATGTAGTTTGGTCCATAATTTTCAACAATTCATTTTAAATTGTTATTATTTCAAAATTAAATGAAAAGCTTTGTTTAAGTCAACTTAATTAAGTTCCAGGTGGGTTTTTTCTTCCAAAGAAATGAATTATATTCTTTTAAATACGAAAGGGAATTATATATTTTTACAAACACAGAACAAATAATTTTACTTTTTTACCAGTTCTAGAGAAAATAATTATTTATACTTATAAAAAAGTTCACGGGTTACTTATAATCGATGCAGAAGGTCTAGTCAATGCCAAGGCAGATTCTATATATTCTAGAAATTTGAAATCTCATTAAATCAATTAATTTTCTTATATCTATAATTATCTTAATTTCTAAAAAAAACCCATCACTCATATTTCGAAACAATCAAGGTTTTTATTGAATTTTCTTTCCAAAATATATTTATTTACTGCTGGTTTAATATAAAACATCGATGATTTTACATTATAAAAAGAGATTTAGAGCATTTTATTTCCGACTTATCATTAATTTTCCGTTGTTGTACATAATAGTTTTCTTAAAAATTTCTTTAAAGCGATTTAAAAAAAAATTATATTCATATGCGGGAGTTAGCGAATTGTATAAGAAAATTTATTCTGCTCCTTCAAAAGAACGTGTTGAAAAAAAATTGAGAATTAATCACCAATAACAAATGCAGAATTCTTAACAACCGAAACATGGAAACATCAGTACTCCTAAAAGATAGGAAACTAGAAATTGTAAATTGATTTCTTAAGCGAACCACTTGACTAAATAGACAATTGATCAAAATTTCATTAGAGATGTAAACAAATTTATCTTAATGTCGAAAGTTTAGCGGTTTTTAAAATAAAATAACACATTTTTTTAAAGAAAGTCTTTAATTCAAGAAAATATTTATTACAACGCTTGTTTCATTTAGAAAAGCACTTTAATTTCCTATATTATATTTGTGTAAAATAATTAGGTATTTATTTATTTTTAAATAAGCTAGGAGATAGAAAAATGTTTTTCAATGAAAACTAAGTGATTTCCATTTTGTACGGTATACGTTTCAAAAAATTAAATCAACTTCAACTACAATTACAGCTGGAATTACAGTTTACATATTTTAAATGCCGATGTAAAATTTCAAATAGAATTCGCGCATACTCTCAATGAACAGAAGTTCATATCTTATGAGTTCTTTAATCCATAGTTTTCTTAAAAAACTAATAAGCATTTTTTTAAATACATAAATATCAAAAACTTTGAATACATTTAAAAAATATTTTATTACTATTAAAAGTTTAATATCACGTCAACAATGAAATTTTACAATGTGAAAAGGCTGAGAAATGAATGTTTAAGAAATTTCTATTCGTCTTGCAAAACAAATTAACGTTTTAATCAAAACCGGAATTAGATTTATTCAAAAATCATAGCCCTTTTATTAAAAAATACTAACATTAGATTTAAATTTGCTTGTATATCATAACCAAAAAAAAAACAAAAACAAAAAACGTTTAACAGCATTTGAATAATTTTAGGACGTAAAAACAAGAAAAGCAGAGGGTAAAAAAATTTTTTTTTAAAAACTCCTTATTATTAAAATTTTTTTTAATTGTAAAACATCATACACATATGAATATAATATGGAATAGCATACCACTTTTAATTTCCTCATATGTACACTGGTGTCCAGAAGTTAAGCATAAATCATAAAATGCGAAAAACACGGAGTAAATATTCGTAAAATTATTCCAGATTTCTTGCGGATATTAATTGGGTAAAGAAGAAACATTGGGTTTATGCAAAACTTTTCAGTCGACTACGTCCTGCGCGAAACACTGGCGCATGTCGAAACGCGGAGAAACCGATTCACGCAGCATAGGCAATTCAGACAAGTTTCATGCAACTGCTGTGCGAAGGAACGTTGTTAACCATCAAACAAGGGGAATGACGCCAATTGGACATGTTTACGAAAGGAAGAATCGTTGGAATGCTGGAATCCTCCCGATCACAAACCGAAGTGTCTCGAATTCTGAATGTGGACCAATCTGTGATCTCAAGACTGTGGCAGAGGTTGCAAAGAACAGGAGATGTTACCCGACAACCAGTATCAGGTAGACCAAGAGTCACAACCCTTCGCCAAGACCGATATCTGGTAATAAGTGCGCGATGTCAGAGGGGCAGTACTGCCAGAGCACTGGGTTCGGCGCCACAGGAATACGAATTTCGAGACAAACTGTTTACAGGAGACTCAATCATGCTGGCCCGTATGCCGGAAGACCAGCAGTTTGCATTCCCCTCACGTCTGCGCATAAACGCGCTCGTTTAAACTGGAGTTTGAAACATCAACGTTGGAGAGTGGGCCAATGTGATGGTCAGTCACGAGTTCCGGTTTAGTCTGAGTAGTGATTCTCGGCGAGTAACGATATGGAGAGAACGTGGAACATGTTTTGAACCAAGAAACATAACGGAAGGGCATCATTTTCCATCAAGGGGAGTAATGGTATGGGCAGGCATCATGATGGACGGCCGCACGGACCTCCATTTCTTTGACACGGGTTCTGTGACTGCTCAAAGATACAGAGACGAAGCTCTTGGGCCTTATGTTTGCTTGTTTCGAGGTGCTTTCGGTCCTGACTTCATATTCATGGATGATAATGCGCCATGTCACCGAGCGGTGCTGATTGATGACTTCCTTGAAACGCAAAACATCCAGCGCATGTGGTGGCCTGCGAACTCCCCTCATTTAAATCCTATCGAGCATGTATGGGATATGCTCGGGAGACAAATTGCAGCCCTTTCGCACCCATCAAGCTCCGTTACAGAACTTCTCCAAGATGCTTGGAACCGTTTGAGCCCACAACTCATTCATCATCTCATAGCATGTATGATAAATCGCTGTGCAGCGTGCCTGGCTGTCAGAGGTGACCACACGCCTTATTAAATTGCAGCATCAGTATTTTATTTAATGTTTTCTTTCATTTTTTCTTTAAAGTGTGAATTCTTGCTATGCTCAGTTTTCTTTCAAACTGCTACTTTGGATAGTAAAATTAATTATTATCATTCTTTTGATTTGCTTCCTTACTTTACAACAATTTTACACTCGCATATCACGTTTCCCGCCATTCTGATTTACAGTTCCTTCTTTATTTACATAATTATCAATTATGCTTAACTTTTGAACACCAGTGTAATATCAAGGAATTGAAGTATCGTTGAATTTTAGTTTGTAGATAGAGCACAAAAATGAGAGCAATTTACATAAGAATCATCTATATCTTTAAACTTGTAAGGTATAAAAATTGTTTTCAGAAACTAATTATACATGTTAATTAATACATTAGCGCTACAATTTAATTTCCTCTAAGTCCATAATTAGGTTTAAATTTGTATGAAGTATTTCAATAAATATTCAGTAATGTATAGCTCGAATTCCAATAGTTTGCAAACAGTTAAAAATTAGCCAAAACTTACAAAAAAACATTACAAAATTTTTACGAGTGTCAACAGGCATAAATAGAATGTAATTTGTAAGAATGTTCTATAAACGCGTATAAATGCTACTAATTTTTAAGAAGTGTTCAAGTTGGTAATTGCTTCTATGGAACTTGAGCTGAGAGAGAGGGAGAAAAGAGAATTTTTTACTCTTATTCAAATTAACTTGCTAATTATTATTTTTGGCAAAGAAAATTGCGAAGAAATCTCAGTTTGTTCTAAAAGCTATTGTTCTATAATACCATATGTATAAATTATCTGGTTTAGGAAGAAATAAATTTCGGTTATCTTCTTTTTAAACAAGCGTGAATATTTTTTTTCAAACAAGTCAATATGTATTTAATTCCTGTTTTTTCGAAAAGAAAATGTTTTTGTCATTTATATTTAATCTAGTGCATCGCGGTAACCAAGGGGTCGTAGTCGGGGGACTCGTTCCCTGTATTGTCGAGTTGTGGGTTCAAGCCCAAGTGTCACCAAAGGCAAGCGAGGCGCATTAAATCTTTCAAGATCTCCGTTGGTGTGGTGAAAAAGTGTGGAGAGATGAGTGGCAGTGAGCTCGGGCGTCTTCCTCACTTGATCGGGGGTTCAAAATGACAAGGTCCGTCGTCAGAATGAGGCATCAAATCAAATGAATTCATGGTGGAGAGGAGAAAAGGCAGGCTTTCAGGAAGATGTGTAAAAGTTTTTATATTTTCACGACAAATCAGAGCTTTGGCTACTACCGTAGTGGTTGTCAAAGTGATCCTACGGATCGCCAGGGATCCCCGATATTATTCAGGGGGTCCATGGAAAATTAAATTTGATTTGGGGGTTCCTGAACAACGTCAAGGGGTTCATGCAAAGTTTAATATAAAATAAAAAAATTTGATCCATTTTTATTTTTATGGAAATTTAAATAAATAACAATAATCCACTTGGATATTCCCTACTGGGTGTTGAACCCTTTTACGCGTGTACTGACTCGGATCGCAAACACAAATGAATCCATACTAATACAGGAGTATCTCATTGAAATATCCCCAAAGGAGACTCAAATCAATGTTTGACCAAGGATTCCACAAATCCTGGTAACAAAAACAGATCCCAATTTTGTCTTGCATTATGGGTTATTGTACGGTAAGTTGTTGGCTACTTTCCCCTCTCCCAATTGGGTAGAACGTGGATTCAGTGCCGTAGAAAACCTAATAAAAAACAAACAAAAAACAAACCTAGAGCTCGTGGGCTCAATGTTTATGGGTGGCTCTAGCCACCCACAAACATCGAGACGGACATAAATACACTCGTAACATCTCTCTCATCATATTCATCAAAGTCATTTTTTTTTAAATTTTATTTAAAACAAAGATATTATTTCATTTAATAATTCTTCAACAATTTTTTTTTTATTTGTAATTTTTATACTATGCATTTTTGTAGTTTTTTCACTTGAGTCGAAATTTTAACTTTTAAAGTTGAAAGTTTTGACTCTAGTGAAAAGAACTACACATAGTATAAAAATTACAAATTTAAGAAACAAACATGGAGAAGAAGTTTTAACTTTAAAAACTTTCCAGTGTTTTTGACTTTAAAAAAGGGTCCGTGGGCAAGTTTGGACTATTAAAAGGGGTCCATGGGTTAAAAAAGTTTGGAAACCAGTGTACTACCATGTCAATGATATAGGTCCTTAAGCAACAGATTGCTTACCATCATGTGTAAGCAAAATGTTAAGAGGCCTCCGAAAAGAGCCCTCAAGAAATTTTCATCAAGACTAGCTACGCCAGTGTAACTAATCCAGTTTTTGATAATTTAATTTCGTATTATTAAATAGAATGATTTTTCTTCTGATGAATTAAATTAGAAAATAATTTTCATACTTTTATAAGTTTCCCCTTTTTTTTAAAACATATATAGTGCTTAAAAAAATCTTTCACTAAATTTATGAACAATTTTTATTTAATTAACTTATAAAAATTATGCATCAAATCTTGCTTTTTAGATATTTAAAAATGAATTTTGAATTTAAGATTTCTTATCACTGTAACTTTTCTTTGAATTTTCCTTTTCTGAGTATGAAAGAATATTTTTATTTAAGATTCATTAATTCAGTACTGTTGTTTGATATATTCAAAAAGTTCTATTCTATCTAACAACCAATAGATGACAGCACTTAATTTAAAACTTATGCAAAATTGCATAAATTTTTTTTTCCGTCAAAAATATTTGCAATTTTTTCAGATATATATATTTTAAGTTACCTCGTTTAATTTTGCTATTATTAAATTACTGTAAAAAGTTCTGAAAAAATAGATAGTTCATATCAGTTGAATTTCGAAAATTTAACAAGGAATAAAAATGCTATCAAACTGTTAATAAATGTTTACAAAAAAAAAAAAGTCTATCATCTTGTAATTGGTTTATAATTTAAGCACATTGCATCAGCAAGATAAAGCTTAGTATGATTTTCAGCTGAAATAATTTAACTTGGAAAATTAGACATATAAAATAACTACGTAGTTTCTTATTTTTTCACTAGATAGCAGCACCAACAACAATAAATCAAGATAAATACGTATTTTTGAAGCGATTTTTTAAATTGAATAAATTGTCATAAACTTGCAATGAAGAATTTTGATAACTTTTAAATTCTTGAGATCTTGAAATAATTGTTTTCAATCACCTATCAGATGCAATGAGGAAATCATGCTATCACTAGATAAAACTGAATCTGATAAAAAAAATCTTTCGATTGATGTTTTTTACTTTGTTCATTTGTTTTATTCAAGTGCCTATCACATGTGCAGTCGTATTGGGAGTAAAAGTATAATTATTTGCGAAAAAATAAATACTTGCACAGATAAGTTATACGGCTGAAAAGGTTGCCATGTTTGCAACAAACAATATTTGTGAATTCTATTTTTTGATTTTTTAAAATTTTTTTAACTTGAATGACAATATTTCTAATTAATGCACAATTTTAAGTTCTGTATTTTTTGTATTGAATAATAAGTACTTAGACCGTTGTAGCTCCCACGTGGTCTAGTGGTTAGGATACCTGGCTCTCACCCAGGAGGCCCGGGTTCGATTCCCGGCGTGGGAAGTTATTTTTATATCTCACAGCTAAATGTTTTCGAAAAATTTTACAATAAATGAAATAAGTTTTGGAGGTATTTTTTCTCACACACAACACATACATTATCAAGGCCAGACGGTGCAGTCAAATGAACAAAATAAGATAGTAATTATCGAAAAAGAATCCATTCTTTTACATTGTAATTAAAATAAAAAATTTCAACAACAATAAAAGCTTAATAATTTTCTTATATTGTAGTAATTGAATGTAGGAAATAAAATCTTGCATTTAATTTCGTATGATCTGAAAAATTAGTGCTTTGAAGATTTTCTTTTGATACTAATCATTTAATTATGATAAAAATGATATTTCAATAATTCAGAATATTTTTTCAATAAAGTTAAATGTAAAATTTTGCAAGTAACATGCACCAAGTGCACCACATGCAAGTAACATGCAATGCTACCAAGAGGATATATTCTTTATATATTTGTTTTTTAAAAATTAAATTTTAACCAGGCCGAATCCCAGCGCGTGTCACTCAAGCAGAATTTTTTGCGAATTTCTCAAAGTAAACCATCACAAGTTGAGTAAATATTTTGAATTTTAAACAGTTCTTGAAAAATAAAAATAAGTCCCAATTTCTCGACAGTGTATCATAGTCTTGGAAAAATAGAATGTTAGTGTACAGTGTGTGTTGGTCCACATTGTCTCTCTACTCTTTACACACGTCCTTCATTTGATTGCAAAATTCGCGACAGAGCAATAGAAAAGGTTTTCTTTTCCTTATCAGCGGCACTGGCTGCTCGCTGTGGATTCGAGACACGAAAAACGTCTCAAAAATGATTTTTGCGAAAGTTACTGTAGGAAAATATCTGATAGGATTCAGGCTGTCTTCGACAAATGTACGAAAGCCTGAATTAAACGCGGAGCGCATTTTTAGACAGAAAAAGGTTTAAATTTTCATGAAAATTTGAAGTAGTGTAATCCATACATTTGTTTATAATATAGTATTTTTTTTTAAATTTCTTAATATTCTAAATAATTAATTTTTCCTTTTAACTTGTAAAGAAATAGCTCATTTAGTAATACGATACTGGAGGAAAAACGCGAAACACACTTTATATGAGAGAAAATCTGTCAATATCGATAAAAATGAACGTTATGATGAAATAAGTGATTATTTACTGGATAGTAAAGTCAGAATAATGCTGCAGAGTTCTTTTATATCTGACAAAATATTTCGAATCCGGGTCCTATTTTTTAACGTTGACCACAGACAAATTTTATTAATACCTCAGACATAGGAGTGTTTAAATTCAATATGCATTTGGGGAAATTAAAAGTTTTCAATTTAATAATAATAGCCTTACAAAAAAGAAAAACAAAGTAGAGAAAATAAGTGATTTTTGATGAATTTCTGAAAAACTTATTCATATTTTAAAGAAACATTTAAAACAATGCATTCCGTCTGACAAATGATTGAATACGTTTTAATCTGCCCTCCCCCTTGGTGATTATGTTACTTTTGTATGTTTACTAAGTTGACAACACCTCATCCAATAATAATCGCCAAATTTACTTTCTTCTGCAAAAATTTCATGCGAAAAAAAAAATCGTTTGAAAAAAAAAACACAGGCAAGAAAGCCAAATGGCGCAGAAAAAAATGTCCGGGACAAACGTGTTGGCCTTAAACTGTGAGAGCATTCTAAATGTAAGTGGATTTTATTTAAATTCCTCAACCAGGAGTAATTTATTATAATGCATCGGATGGTTAGTTCTTGTTACGGCCGACTGACTGGCGTAGTTGGTTTGTCGCTGGTATTATGTAAGACTTTGCTCAGACAATTAAATGAAATTATCAATAAGCCGTTCATAACAATAAACTTAACAATTTGTCTATCCAGTGTTATTAGGCTTGGTACCTTCAAGCTGGGAGAGCTACATTCAGGGTACAGAACATGATAGTAAACAAAAACAAAAGTATCTTCTTACATAAGCGTTCAGATGCCCTCTGGCGGTTACAAAGAAAATTCGTTAGGGAATTCTTAACAGCTGGCCTTCTGCACCCAAGGTTGCGGGTTCGACCCGGCCCTAGTTGGTAGATTTTCGAGATGCAGATATTGATTATGCGGCATGTAAAAAATCGCTTGAAGTGCCCGTTTGGCTTGGGTGCTCTCGACAAAATTAAATTCCCAAGTTCAACTTGGCATCGTCAGAGCTCAGGTGCCTTCATCTGGGGAGGAAACTGGGCGTCAAAATTACTTGCGGCAATTGGTGCCACACTAAAAAGTGTTACCAGCTCATAGGGAATGAAATAGGTCTGCAGAGGTAAAAAAGTACCAATACGCAGCCCCGTTAGGAAAAAAAGTTCTTGTAACGCGTATTTAAATGCAATAAGAATTGTAAGAAAAATATTTCATTGCTATAACGCATTTTAAAATATGTGCATTATTGGTGTAAGCTGGCACTTTAAAAGTGCGTTATTATTAGTAGCTAAAACAATAGTGTTTGGGTGACCAGTAATTTAACTACATTTAATATTCCATAATTGCAAAACATAGATATCTGAAATAATTTTAATGCTGAAAATATCATGAAGAATTCTTTTTTAAATTCTCAATGATTTCCAAATCTTTTCAGTCAATTTATCATATATAAATCAAAATCGGTAAAATTATGCATTCTTCACAATTATTTGGCAGATATATTATGAAATTTATTACTTTTTTTCTAGTTTTTATCGATAGATATTGTATAGTAAGATATATTGATATAGATCTATAGAAATAAAAATGTATGTGTGTGTCTCTTTTGCCTTCCCTAAGTCCTTCATCCGATTCCGACGAAACTTTGGGGATTCTCAAACTTCTTTTTTTTTTTTTTTTTTTGTCGCGGCACACTTTTAACGACTTCAAAATTTGGCGGCACACGAAAAATACAGAAATCTAAGTACTTTTCTTTAATTTAAACTTTAATCGTAATAAAAAAAAGTATTATAATTTTTACTATATACATTTCTAAAATTTGGCGGCACACCAAAGTGCCGCGGCAAAGTGGTTGAGAATCCCTGGGTTATATATATAGAGCCGCAACGGTTTCTGATTTAGTAAAACTATGTTCCTTTTAACGCCCAAGTGGTGTTGAGGGGATCAAGGGGTGGAAGAGAAAATTATTTCCATTTTTAAACTATATGACTTGCAGTCTTGAAATTTAACAGATTTCTTTCATGGAGTTGAGATCCGCTACAAAATGCGTTTTACGGAAATCGATCCCAAAGGTGGTGTAGCGGTACCATCTATATAAGCCAGTAACTACCTCCGCAACGGTGATATTTTGTGTATGATAAGTTACTCGCTTCGGATCAAAGGTCTGGTTCTTCTACAGGATAGAGCACCCACTTTTGGTGACCGGCTGAACTCGGCGCCTTCTGAGCGTGGCGCCATCTACGCAGCAAAGTCGTCGACCCCTCGCGCAGCAAGTCGTCGAACCCTCTCTACGCACAAGTCGCCGGCCACTCGACGCACAAAGTCTCACATATGACGCAATCAAAAATCGTCTCACATATGACGCATCAACAAGCCGTCACAACTCATGACGCAGCAGCAAAACGCGCTGATAAACAATACATCGTCGTCGCCCTCCACCGACTCACTGGTGGGTGTATGTAGCGGTCATCTATATAGCCAGTAACTACTCGCACACGGTGATCATTTTGGTGTAGTGGATAAGTTACTCGGCTTCGGATCCAAAGGTACCTGGTTCTATCCTACAGGATAAGAGCACCCACTTCAGTGGTTCGAGGGCTTAATTGGCATTGAGGATAAATATTTCTGATTTTGAACTATTAGATCTGCAGACTTGTAATATGTTTGTTTCGTTGAGTAGAGATCCACTGACTTGATGTTATGGCAATCGATTCATGAGGGTGTATTAGATAAAAAGAAATCATGTTCTACTATTAGACTAACAGACTGAAAGATGTTTATTTTGTTGTGAGTAGAAATCCGCTAATAACGTGGAGCAGGATTAAAGGATCTCCAAAGATAAATCCCTTTTTCAATCAAGAGGAGAATAAATAGAAATGTTTGTCAATACAATCGAAAGCTTAATGTTAGTAATAGTATAGACTCGCACGCACGCACACACACACACACACACACACACACACACCACCACACACACGCACACACACACACGCAGGGCCGCCACGTGGGGGTGGCAAAATTGTTCACCGCACAAGGGCGCCTGGGGCGCCAAAATTTATAGTACTTATAGTTTTTTTTAATTAAAAAACGTTACTTACATAAAAGTTGTTAATAAAAAAACTTGCAATTTTGCATGTTTCATATTTTTTTAGCAATAAAATAAGATTTTATTTTTTTGAATTTTATAATTTAATTTTGTTTTCGTTTCTGAGGATTGTTTTCGTTTGTGTAAAACAAGATTTGATTTCCGATACCAACAATAAAAACACGTTCCGTGTGGAGTTCGCGCTTTTTTTCGGAATGTGTTCAAAATCTAAGAATTTCTAACATGTAACAAGAATTGGGAATGATTTGCATCGGCGTAAATTTTTATTCATTATATACTGAGAAGATGTTGTGGCTCAACGTATTTGTTTTGTTTGTGTGTGTGCAATGATAAAATATGTATATCTTTAAAATTATGTAAATCGCTTGATTTTTTTTCTCCAAATCATATTTTGCTCCATGTAAACTGTTATTAAACTGTTCTCAAAACTCGAAATAAAATCTTTATCTCAGCGTTTCTCAAACTGTGGGGTGCGCCCTCCAGGAGGGCGTGAACGTATCGCGAAAAATCGAAAACAAAAAATTTAAAATAATTATCAATTTGATAAAATAATTTATAATTTAAAATAATTACAAAGTAAACTACATTCTCATGTAATAAAAAATAAAATACAAATTCCCACTGATATAATACTCAACACTTATAAATGTATCAGTACTGCACAAAAAGTATTTGATAATTAAGTTACCAATATTCAATTAAAAACAAGTTTTTTCTAGTGACTCCCCTGGTCTTGTCATATACAAAATATTTATCTTGATAAATTGTGCGGTTTATAATTAAAGTCGCATTGTATTGTAGTTAGAGACGTTTCAAGGCATGGGCCGAGTAGCCCCGGGTCCAGGACCTCGCTCTCAGTGGGGGCCTCATTTCGTTCTCGACTTCGTCTTAATAAGATCATGATCCGGATAATTTTAATGTCGTCAAATATTATTCCCTTCGAAAAACAGTTAATTTCAAACTGCATGTCAATTGGCAAAAGTGATGTGATGACCGGTGTCCAGTGGCGTAACGTACCCAGTGGCGTAACATTAATACCCGCTACCAAGCCCACTTTTCCACTTAGGCACATGCCTAGGACGAAAAATGATTTAGGGGCGCTAAAAATTGAAGGGTAAAAAAAAAGAGAAAAAATTAAATTACAGAGAATGTGCAGCCGCCCAGTGTTTATTAAAAAGCCAATTATTCTCTTTCATTTTTATATCTAAATTATCAAATCTTCGTTTTACTATTGGCAAATTATTATGTAAATCGCTTGGCTTTTCTTCCCCAAATCAAATTTTATGTCATGTATACCTGTTATTAAATTGTTCTCAAATCTCGAAATAAAATCTTTATCGCAGTGTTTTTCGAACTGTGAGGCGCGCCCCCTAAGGAGGGCGTGATAACTCTACTTGAAGGGGGGAAGCGCAAGCATATTACGAAAAATCGGAAATAAAATATTTAAAATAATTATCAATTTAATAAAATAATTTGCAATTTAAAATAATTACAAAACAAAATATTTTCTTATATAATAAAAAATGAAATATACATTCAAACTGATATAATACGCCCTACTTATAAATAGATCAGTTCTGCACAAAGTACTTGATAATTAATTTATCAATATTGAATTAAAAACAAGTTCAGTAATTACTAGTGACTCTCTTGGGCTTGTTACATACAAAGTTTATTTAAAAAACTGAATATTTATCTAATTAGTGCGTTTATAATTAAAGTCGTATTGCATCGTAGTTTTACCATCAAAATACGTTATAATTGCATTCAGTACATTGTTATTGTAAGAAGTGGGGCGCGATGAAAATTATGACTGAAAACTGGGTCGCAAATATTGAAAGTTTGAGAAACACTGCTTTATCGTGATCTACAACACTCTTTTTGGTATCATGAATTTCTTTAGATTCTAAGCAGGATATCTATCCACAAAGGCAGCCGAATTTACGATTTCTTCCAAATTTAAGACATGAATACAAAAGGTTGCAACACATAACTATAATCGTCGCAATTCAGTTGAAAGTAATTTTGAATTTGTAGGGATTTCACCTAAATTTTTTTCGTTGTTTGTTCAGTGTTGTGAACTTTACTTATTGAAAAGTTTTGTTATTTTCAATATTTCATTTTTCTTATAGACTGTTATTTGAAAATAAACTTCAAGTTCCATGAAAACTCTTACCATACATATTAGTACATCTTAAAAACCTACAGAAGCTATTCTTCCTAGTTACATTCTATTTTTAATAACAATATGATTCATAATAAGCTAGTTTCCT
>BMAO01011972.1:0-50658 GCA_019973975.1 Trichonephila clavata
GTAGCTTCTTCCTAACCATTCTGAAAACCTTTATTGCGTTTCATTGTAGATTGTTCATTGAAAGGCATATTTGGTTGTTTTTCGTCGCAAAATATCTTCCGCAATGTAGTCTTGTACTTATTCCAAAAGATACGAGATTAGAAAGACCGAAGATGAAATAAGTATTGCGTAAGGCTCCCTAATGTTATTCGCAAGTGACATTGTATGGATGCCCCATAGTATATCTTCAAAGTTATACCGCCATGTAAAATATCTTGGTTCAGTATAAGTGAAAAATTTTGTGCAAAATATTAATATTGTATAATTAGGTTAAAAAAATTCAAATTAATAAATACTTTCAAAACTACTAAGCTAATCAAAACTACTAAAGTAATCAAAAACTTTTTATGAAGCTGTCAATATACACAGAATTTTCAATATCACGGGCGCACAATTAGCTAAAACTTTATTTCGTTTCCCTGTTTAAAAAGTGGAGAAAAATTGCATTAAAATATACGAGATTGTTGAAATAGAGAACTTCTTAGCCAACTTGGCGATATTTCTCAATGTTGAGTTTGACATTTAACAAACGTAACGTAATAAACGTTAGACGTTTAATAAAAAACATTTAAAAAATTGCTTTTGTAAAGATGCTAAATTACACTGTGTTTCAGTTATTTGTTACAAATGTGAGAAAACTATTATTTAAATTTCCATTATTGACCAAATGCATAATTTTGTGTCAACTTGGCGGGAAGTAACCAATGTCAACGTTTTACCACATAGTTTCCTTTCCGTAGGAATATGGAGATAAAATATATCTTATGTTACTCGCTGATAATGTAGCTTTCCATTGGTGAAAGAATTTTTAAAATCGGATCAGAAGTTCGAGATTAGCCGGAACAAACAGACAGACAAAAATTTTAAAAATTGATTTTTTGATATAAGTACCGTATATACCTTTAAATGCATTTAGTAAAAAGCTGCTAATTTGAAATCACAAACAGACACTTCAATTTTATTTATTTGTATAGATTAGGATGATTGATAGAAACTCAACAAGACAGACAATATTTCTGCAAAGGAACCCCTATGTATATATTCCACTTAAAGTGTAAGATCCACATTGAATTTTCAATAATGAAAAACACTGAATTTCCTTCTTGAGGATACATCAAAAATTCACTGAATGAGAGTAACTGAATTCTGTGGAAAAACGAATTCAAAGAATCCTTTTTGTGGCTGATAACATATAATATTGGAAGTATATGAAAATCAGAACCAGTTTTTACTTGCAAGAGTGAATTACACAATAGAACCCTAATACAACAGAATGCCAGTTTAGGCATATACTTTGGGTCTTCACTGGATCTGAATGGAATATAGTACAATTTTTCTTTTATGTATTTTCAATTTTTCTTTTACTACTAGGGATACAAATTAAACATGAATTAGTTTTACACTTTTCTAATACTGATAGAAATACAACTTACAACCAAGAGCAAATATTGTTCTTTTCTACGAAATGCTAATACTTTTCTCATTTTGCTGAGAAAAATTATCAACATCTTATGTACATGAAGTCTGCCCAAAAAATTAAGGCACTGGCTCAAAAATAATATTTATTTACAATTTATGAGAAATCTATTGCTTGTCTTTTTCAATGTACATAAAAATTCATTTTTTTTTTTTACATAAGTCAAAAGGTTGTTGTAGTTCATTTTCTGATAATTTCTTTAATAGATGTGAGATGCTTTCTTAATAATCTAGAATGGATCAAAATAGATTCCTTTTAGCACAGATTTTACTTTGAACAAAGAAAAATTCTTAGAGTAACTAAATTAGAGGAATGCAGAGGACATTCTCTCTAGTATTGTTAATAATTATAAATCTCAATTATTTTCAAGTAGAAATAATTTTTTAAATATTATAATATTTAAAGTATACATAATGAATTTATTAAAAAAATATGACAAAACTGGGATAAATAGATAAGCTTTATTTGAAACAAAATTAATATTTAACAAGATTTAAAGTGATACCCGAAATAGTAGAAGACAGTGTTTATCTATATAGAACTTTGATTGTCTAAAAAAAAAATTTTTAATTGAAAATCTTTTTTTATATATGAAATGGTAAACAAATGGAGTCAGATGATTCGCAAAACATTGTTTTAGCAAAAAGATTAATCAAAACTTAATCAAGATTTTCTTCTAGAGATTTGCACTTTTTAAGCAAGCTTTGCATGGACAGTTTCATATGGCGATTGAGATCAATATAATCTTCTAAAGCATCATTGACTATTCCTAAAAACATGGACGGCCAAAGCCGCTGAAAGACTAAACGTTTCTTCATGATTTCGTGAACACAGACAATGTTTTTCTGTATGATTTTTTTTGCTGTTGTTTTGCATCCAGGTAAAGAGAACTAAAAAGGAAGAATATTAATGGTAAAGGAGTTAAATGTATTTTATAGAGATAAGTAACAGCATAAAAGAAAAAGATTATTAATCATACAATGACAAAAAAATTACTTTAGCTAGATATCAAGAACATAACAGAAAACAAATATATCCAAAGTAAATTTACGGACAATTTTTTTTTGTCTCATTCAATAATCATTTTTGTCAATATAGTGTACTCATATCCACTTTCACAATAATCATAATTACATTTTTGTAATGAATAACAAAAAACCCCATAAAATAAATCATTTCTAAATTAACTTGTCAATGTCACAACAATACTAGGGAAAAGAAAATAATTCTTTTACACGAAGAAAGTCATGAATTACCGTATTTACTAGAATCTAAGCCGCTATTGATTTTAAGTCATACCTTGAATTCTCAAAATATTTTTGTGAAAAAGCATTGTCATCGATTCTAAGCCACATCTCTAATTCTCTACTTATTTTTGAGAAAAAAAAAATAAAAAATTGTGCAAAAAATTCATCAATATCTGATACAATATTTTTTTAAAAAAAAATTATGATAAATAATAAGTTAATAATTTATTTATTTGACAAGTATTAAAAACTTTCAAATACATACATGAACATATAATTAATCTAACCTTCAGTTATGTTTTGAAAATGATTCATCACTCCCATTGTAACAGCTGATTTCAGAACTGGTGCCGATGTCACCATTTTCCCACACAATGTTGGCTTCCAGCCATCCAATGCATTTGTTATGCAACATTTTTTAAAAAGAATGTTAAAGAATTATTAAAGGCTGTTGAATATTTACAAGCAAAACTTATATCATTTTGTTTATGCCATTTACGTATATTCTTTTCATCTGTGCCAAATTATCAGTGGCTGCGGCTCTGCTTTCGTTTATTTTCTGCATATAAAATTGCCTCCATTTTCATAATTGCGTCATAGTGAACTAGTCTTGATGCTATTACTGATATCTTTGATATTTAGGTAATTAACAAAAAGTGTGTACAAAAGTCTTTCCCTAAGTATGAGCAGACAATGATGTTTAGGATAGACTGAATACTGAAGATAAACTGCAGAATAGGATAAATCATCGATGCAAGTGGCCAGAATGGACGGTTGCATTTTTCCTTTTGAAAAGAGTTGAAACTCAATTTTCCTCATCCAACAATGTTTTGACTTCGATTCTAAGCCACACCCAATTTTCAGTAGCATTTACACTGAAAAAATGGCGTGGCTTAGATTCCAGTAAATACAGTATTTTTATAATTCTGATAAGTTAATCTTTTCAAAAGCTTTATTCAGAGTTCATTTATGCGAGTCTGAAAAATTTCAGTTTTATTTAAAAAAGAAAAGGTTTTAGTATGTGAATTCCTGAACATACTTTTTGTTACTATGCAAAGTAAATTAAAAATATATTTATATTTATCTGGAGAAACTTATAATAAATTAGAAAATTACAAGTATCTTTACAAAATTTAAGTAAACATGGATCCCTTATTCACAAATAGCTTTAAAAATCTCTTGCACAAAAATTTATCTAGAATTCCTCAGGACATTAATTTTAATATAGTATAAATTTTCTCAAATTACGTTCAAATAAAATCAGCATATTACCTCAAAATCTGGATTATATGTAAAGGTAGCTTTCATCACTTCAGCTGCCACTTGAGAATCTGGTTGTCTTTGTAAGCTATTAGGTGAATATCCCTTTTCCTTTAGAAACATTTGTTTCACTCTATTTAAATACATAAAAAAATTGCCACTTTTATAAAATATAAAAGCATTATTATACTAAAAAAAGTTATGAAATATTTTTTCTGATAGATGGGAGGAAATTGTGTCTCATGGTAAAAGAAAACATTAACACAGTTTTGAATATAAATTATATTACAACTTCCCAATGGGGGGGGGGGGGGGGGTGCTGCACTGAAACCTTTTCAAAGTGATGATAGAGAGTGCAGAGGCAGATGGAGAGCATGCATAAAAAAAAATCAAAGTGGGTGACTGTGGTGTACTTCTCTGTTTAGGAAATTAGTATATTTAGCACATGACATGCACTTTTAACACAAAAAAAATAAGATCAAAATATATAGGTGCACATAAAATACCAGATATAAAAATTACAGCTTTGAAAAAAGAATATAAGGAAGCAGTTACTATATATATCTAAATACTGTTTGATTAAAATAATTTAACTTTGAACTTTATGAACTTTCATTACCGGAAGTGACAGTCTTCTGTTACATCTCTTCAGGCTCATCATCGAATTCTATTTCATCTTTTTTCCCCCACCATCACAGTTACTCTGATCCATATATAATCATTTTTTGTGTTCCCCAGATTGTTAGATATACTACATTTTTTAAATGACTTTTTAATAAAGTTAGGTTAAATTTCAATCCACACATTTTTATTATCCTCTCACACACTATATCTAGACTTCAAAAGATAGCAACACTGCACATGTACATTTCAGGGTTCGTCGTAGAAATAGGTATAGGTTGCAAGATGATTATACAGTACCTAAAATTTTTGTATTAATATTTACTATTGAATAAATAACCATCATAAATTTAAATTAGCATTAGGTATAAATACGGTTTAGTTTAATTTTGTTGGTGGCATCTTTCTTTGCAAGTGAGCACATACATCATACATACAAATAAGCATATTTCGATAAAAATATAAGAGACTAATGACATGATTACAAAGCAGCGTTACAAGCAAGTTGATAGGTGTATGGAATCAAACATAAAGACAGGGATAGTTATAGGAATAACTTATTTTTGTATGTTTCTTTAATTAAAAAATATCTTAGCTCAAAATGTTTATTTTAATGAATTTAAAAGAACATAAAAGTTTAATATGCAAGAGATAATTACATTTCATCTTAAATATTAACTAAGTTTAATAAGGAATTTTATTTTTAACAAAAAATTACCTGGGACTGTTTAATAAAGAAGATAATCTGTATTTTGGTAATAATAAAGATGCTGCGAAACCAAGGCCACCAAAAATTTCTTCAGCTTTATTTCTTTCTAATTCAGTAACCTATGTATTCATCAAACATTACAAAAAGAAAGAGCATCAGATCATAAATTGTAGAAATACTGTTCCACATACAACTTATTTCATAAAAGTTATAATGCCAAATGGAGCAATATTTTCAGAATGACAATCATTGAAATAACAGTATTTTCATATAATTATAGGAAATTATTTACCATAGATCCATTGATTTCTTCTATTGTAGGACTCAGTCTATAGACAGCATACATTCTCCACAGTGATAACTGTAATATCGGATTTCCTTCACTTTCAATCACTAAATTTTTAAGACCAGGAATCTGTCCCAAAGCATTCAGTTGTGGCAATGATTCCAAACAAGCACATTCAAATGAAGCTGCCTATAAGCATTCACATAAAAATGAGGGGAAGTCATTAATAAAATACTTGAACATATTTAAAAACAATGATAAACTAATGTTGAAAATTGTTTTAAAAGTTACAAAAAGTAAGATTAAATTGTAGGTCATATTTTATAAAAATGTTAGGATACTTAAAATTCTTTCAATTTTTTATAAAGCTATTATCATTCAATTGAGGATATTTAAAAGTAAAATATTACACAAAGAGATTAAATACTTAATTTTTCAAAATTAAATTAAAATTTTTTATACAAAATTATTTAATAATAAAATTTGAGTTAACATTAAACTATTAATGTTTTTCAACAAAACTAAAATGAAAAATAAAATTAGAAACCCCTAATGATTAAACAATAATGATTATTTGTTCATTAAATATAGCATATAAAAAGTAAATAAATCTAAACACACCAATACAAGTGATTTTTTAAATAGAAGTTTAAAATGTAGATCATACATTCAATCATTTATAGTACACTATTAAATTTCTTATTACAAGAACTTTGAATAAAGTATGATCAAAGTTTCATGAACTAATTAAAATGAATATATTCTTTATCATGAATGAATATACATGATTATTATGCAAATTAATCATTATTGATCATTATTTTTACTATGCATATTAATAAATTTTTAACAATTGTGCACAATATTTATAATATTGATAATATAACATTTATTTTTATAAATGACCCCAATTCCTTTATTAATGAAAACTAACAATGGAAATTTCAGGAATTTACTTCAATATTTGGAAACTGAGTCTTCATTTTTCCCAATAGATAAACAATATCATCAAAAACAACAAAGTGAAAAGATACTCTGTGTATAAGAGACACAGTCTGCGGAGCCCATGCATGACTAATAGTAGCAGCAACAGCACCAGGACCATATAGTTGCAAGTTTCCAAATTCAACTTCAGCTAAGTAAGTAAGCTTTGAATCAGCAATTTCCAAATCCAGGGATAAAGAAGGTCTAATCTTTTTGCTACCAATAAAGAAAAACGAAACTTTAGCAAACCCTACAATTGTAAAATAATATATACTATATTTTTTACATTCTGAATTAATTCACAGAATTTTGTCAATTTTTTCCTTTTATAATTACAAAATCATTCTGGTGTTTCTGTGCAAAGATTCCATTCAGCAAATTACGAAGAAAAAAATTAAATTGACAAAATCATAAATCAAATTAAATTTTTAAAAAAATTATAAAACAAAAAGGTTTAGATTAACACTTGGTTGGATACATATCAAAAAGAGTTACAAATATTATAAATATTAAATAAGACAGTAAAAAGTAATACTTCAGTAAAATAACTTAAAATACTTTTAGATATTAATTAGAAATTAAAAAAGTTTATTCGATATTCAATATCCTATAATTTATAATCAAACTTATTACATAAAACTAAAAGTAAGGATGCTACATTTAAAAATTTAACTAAGAAAAATTCCATTAAATTAACTCATTTGCAACTTAGTGGCATATGCTAATACAAATAAAGCAACATATGCCTGTTTATTCACAAACATATTAATAACTTATGTTTATAAAAATCATAACCTAAAGTAAACTATATTATCAATATGAATGAAAATAAGTCATGTTTACTTCGATTTTAAATCTTGACCACGCTTTTGTGATCTTACTTTTGGTTTCTTAGATTTCTGCATTATTCCATTTGAAATAATTCTAGATTTTCCACCATCACATTCACTGCAATCAATACCTTGACCTCCACTAATTAAAAAAAATTTCAGAAAAGTATAAGAATAATTTTCTCTTATTCTTGATGAATGCATTTGTAATAATGTATCTAAAATATTACCTAAAAAGGGATTAATATGACATGGAAAAAAAAGGATGAAGGCAAGACTTTGTGTTAGGAAGGGAAAAAGAATATATCCTATCTTTTTATAATTTCATCTATTACTAAACCTTTAATGAAGTGATTTTGAATTTATTTATACGTCATCTATGCTTTTTATATTAAAAAAAGTTATACATCTTTATTTTTGTAACAGTCTGATTTCATAAATAATTTGCTACATCACAATTTATTTAATGGACTGCAAAACAATATAGCATACTTTGTTTCTCAATATTGTTCTTTTATCTAAAGAAGAATGTTTATTATAATATAATATTTTTATTAATTTCACATCTCACATATCTTATCAAACACAAAAAAAGCATGCTTAATGCAATAGATTTTGCTGAACATGATTATTCGACTTGTTTCTCAGCACAAAGTAACTCAAATCGAGGATATTTAAATGGATAATTACCTGAGATATGGGCAAGTGTTTCTTATTTTTTTTTGTTGCATCTGCACTCATACTTGAGAGTAATAGTAAGACAATAACTATTCCATAGATCCTTTTTAGCAATATTCACTTTTTATATTTTGATTGCAGTGCACCCTTTTCACAAAACTCTCACCTCCCAAGTTGGAAAACATTATCTTAATGTATGGTTTAATTCAAATATCTTTCATATGCATAAATATATTACTTCTAGATGTGTTACAATTACAACTGTTATCACGATTTCATTCATTATAAAATCTAGAGATATTTGCTTTTTTACTGGGATATTTAGCAATTGGATTATCATAATAAACATAATCTCTCATTATACACTTGGACCTGAAATTGACAAGTCATACTTTCAAATCACAAGATCTGCATTCCTCCAAAAATTATGGACAAAAAAAAAAAAACCCTACAAAGAGAAAAAGAGTTTAGGTAAACAATTTTTTTATTTGCCCTTTTATGTGGAACACATCTATTGCATAAAATTAGATCTTTCAATGTTTTTCATGAGTTTTTACTACAGTGCCATTGATAGATAATTACTTAATACATACATAATTAAATTAACACATTATAAATATGAAATTAAAGTTATATCCTATCTTTGTACACATCTTTTGATCCTATAATTAGGATTCCTTACCAACAGGAACAAAACATATCTTCTTCTTCTTCACTAAAAGAACGATTATATCTTGATGCCAGTAAGTGCAATGGAACAGCAGAAGCAATAGATGAAACTGATGTGGGTATTTCTTGAGGTGTTGTTGAAGCAGGCTCTTTGCAGGAAGTTTCCCATAACTGTCTTGCTGTTGCTATTGCTTTTACTTTAGCCTCCTGAAATAAGCATACAAAATCAGTAATTTACTCAAATGTGGGGAAAATATATCAATTTTTTTAGAGTATTATAAAATCATATATAATTTATTCAATGATTCTTTAGTTTTCTATTACTTCTAAAATATCTAAATGAATTTACTAAATAAATTATAAAATAAAACCCTAAGCCTATTTTAGATACAATTATAGTTTATACAAAATATTCTTTAAAAAAAATTTCTCACCAATGAACTGAAAATGAAATACTAAAAACTTTTGTTTTCATATGTAAAAGAATAATAATCTATGGCTTACTTTAACTTTTGCTAATCGAATTCCTTCCTGCCTCTTTTGTTCTTCTTTTCGCATTAAAGAATGTGCTGTGCGCCTTTCTTCATCCTTTCAAATATGAAAATTTTTAATTAAATAAGTGATTTTATTTATTAGATAGATTTCATTGAAAGATATATCACATTAAAGATGATCTTTCAATTAAATATTTTTGTTTGAAAAAATAGTAAAATAAAAAATAATTAATTTTTTAATGTTATTTTTTCAAATTCAAATATTTAACAGCTCTAACAAATTAAATGTTCCAATTTTTTTCTTAAATTTCCCAATTGAGAATTATAGTTAATAAAATAAATATCCATATTTATTAAATGTATTTTGAAAGATTCTAATAATTTAGAATTTAAAGTATTTACAATAAAATGTCACCTATATTTTTGTAAGAGTCTTCATAAATGAATATGCATAGTTGTCGAAAAAGGGACACCCTTAATAACTTTTGTAATTCTCATCACAGCTGGACAAAATTTGTATCCATACTAATGGCTCAAAGAGATCTAAATCATGGCTTTAATGTTTAATTAACTTTTAAAACAGAACTTTCCCCATATGGAATCCAGTTTATCCCCAATATTAGATTTATCTTAAAATTAGTCTACATTGCAAAACTTATAAAATTCAAAAAAATGAATCCATTAATATAAAATGAGTGTTTCAAATGTTTGATGCACAAATTTCTGCTCAACACTTTTCAAAGCTTGTTGCAATAAACAAAATAACTTTTTTTTAAAATTCTAAAAACAAAGTTAAAAAAGTAGTAGTATAAAAAAATAGAAACTATTAAATCCAGATAAAAAAAAGAGGGGGGGGGGATTTAACACATAACAACTATTTTTATACATTTGGATTCCTATATCTAAAACTTCCTAAAATTCTCTTCCAAGCTTTGTACTTACACCATTTTAAAATTATTATTGAACTCAAAGGGCTGTTTAATAATTTGTAAGCCCCATTTATCAATTTATCACCATGCAATGTTGAGAAACAAGAAAACTAGTACAAATCATTTGGAATAGAAGAAATATAATAATGCTCCTCCATTTTTCTTGAATGCCTTCAAAGCTAATGATTGGATTAAAAAAATATTAGGAAAATAAGCAATACAGATTTTTTTTCCTACATAACTCTCCCAAAGTTCACAATGAATTTAACAATGGTGAGAAATTCTACTTTTAGAAGCTTATAAATTAAAACCATACAATTTATCTAATAATTCCCTTGAGCTATTAACAGAAATCTGATTTTATCCAGCCTCCATTAATTAAAATTTCATCAGCTATTTAAGATGTCATTTTTTTTAATGACTGTACAAAAAAGATTTCATAAAAATAAAAATTAAGTAATAAAAACATGAATACCCAATACAAAACAAAAAATAATACAAACAGTTTAGGAGTTTAAATCTTCTAATGTCTTGGTTTTGTTACAAAATATTTTTTAATATTAAACATTATGGATTAAGCAGCAATAAAATTATATGTTTCACATTACACACATTATATATTAACTGTGAAAAACTGAATACAAGAAATATTAATCAATACAAGCACAGAAATTAGTAATGGTTAAATTAGAATAACATGCAAGATTATTAGAATTTTTCTTCCAGGAATTGTTCTATCTTAATTGAGAGTAATAATTACAGTAAATATTTGCTGATTTCAAAGAAAAATATTACTGAAATAAAATAAGATTTTTTTTCTTATTAAATAGTTTAAAATAGTTAATATGGCTTATTCTGTTTATTAAGAAACTGTTGTTTCTCAAAGATTGCTTAACTAAAATATTTAAAATTTAAAAAGATTTCTGATATTACAATATTTTTCTAAAATTTTCATTTCACAAGTAAATTATTAGTGATATAAGTATATTTATAATAATATCCCTATAGAACTATCAATATAAATATTTAGAGTTTTTCCTATTTGAAAAAAGAAAAATACATTACAACTACAGTAATTTACAGATGCTAAAAATAAAGTCCAGAATAAAATATTTAATATTACTTAACATGGTTTACAAAAATACTATTTTTATGAAAGGGTCTAGAAATTTAAAGAACTCATTTAAATACCTTATTTTAAACATGGAATAGTTAAAAACTAATAGCAATTAAGTCTAGCACATAAGAATTTATGCACTTATTTTGCTCATATCATGTACCTACAATGTTTCGATAAAAATATTTTGATACAATCTGAATAAGTTTTTTCTCTCTTATTCAAGATAAATTCTGCAAGAGTTAAAAGAAATGCACAAAATATTAGTTAGTGATGGTGTTATACCAAAGCTCTCCTTGTGTCCAGCACCTTCAGTTGTGGAATATTATACAAGATGAGGTGTCGATAATTTGGGAATGCAGTTAAAGGACAGCCTTCTAAAGTTAAATCACAAAGTAATGGAATGTTGCTCACACTGTACATATCTTCAAACCTAGAAGCATAGTCCACAAAGAAGATATTCATTCCAGCTAATCTCTTATTACATAGTTTAATCATACATTGCCCCAATAAAAAATTAAAATATAATAGTGTGTGCTACTGGTTTTAAAACTACTAGATAAGATATTATCCATAGAAATAATTTTTTTAGGGTGAAAAAATTTGCTTACATTAATTTTATTAATTGATAATATATAAAAAAATCCAATATTTTTCTCAAATGATTCAAATATTTTAATGTCTTGAAGATGTGCTTAATCTTTTGAACTCATTATTAAATTAAAATTATTGGTACTAATAAGTAATGTTTTTTCAAAAATGTGTAATATATGGTTTTATTTCAAAGTAAATCTCACTTTAGTGATTTAAATTCTTGTGAGATAGTCAAGCTTGGTTCCTGATTTGACTCAAACAAGTCTGTAATGCAATATTGGGTATCAATTAATGCAAATAAGTAGACAGCTATGTCCAATATTTTGATTAAGACAAATAGTATGTAATATTACTTATAATGACAAGCACTGCTTTACAATTTTTTAATGTTTATATTCATTTTAGATTTAGTCTAAAAATATTTTGTTTTTAAAAAGGATAAACATTCCTTATTTAATTTACTATTTGTTTTTATGTATCATCAATAGTCAAGTTTTTTGTACAAATACTTCAATAATTTATTGAAAGTTGTATTAGGAAAGGAAGTTTCTTGATATAATTAGTTAGGAAAAAAAAACTATTTTCCCCATTTTAATTCAGGTTAGTTGTTAGTAATAAATAAGTTTCATGCATTATTTTAAAGAATATGATAAGTATAGATTATGGTTGGACCAAATTATTTATAATTCTTATTCAGTAACAAAACCAATTACTATGAATAAATCATTTATATGTAACTACCGATGAAAACTAAAGTTAAATTACAACTTCAGAATTAATGACATACTAAACTTTTCAGATATAAAAGCAAATTTAAAAATAAAAAAAATACATTAATTTTTTCATGAAAAGTATTTTTAATATCAATGCTATGAACTTTTTCTTAAGTATAATAACTTGTTGCTATATTAAACTAAAAAATTCAGATTAATTATTAAGACAAGAACAGGATAGTAAAACTATTATAGAACACAAAAAAAATCTTGAGTAAGTTTCATATCTACCGTTCAATTGAATTTTGAGAAAGAAAGAGTCTCTGCAATCGAGGTAAGACATCCACTTCACACTGTAAATATTTATAAGAAGAAATTTAGTTACAATTATATTAAATAAATGAAATATCATGAATGGGAAATGTGAATTCACTGAAATCTATTTTTCATTCTATTATCATATCATTAATATGTTTAAATTATTATGTTCTATTTTATACTAGAAAAGCTAAATTAGCTTTATTTTCACCCCATAAAACTATGTCAACAAATATTGTATTGAAAAACATACACATCAAGCAGTTAAAAAATTATTTTTCCACAATAAGGCATATTAACAAAGAATTTAAACAATGCTTTAAGTTATTCCAAATATAAACAAGATTTATAACTTCTCGAGCATTTATTTTATGAGAACTATTTTTAATACTGTTACTCCAGACAAAAATTTTCTCACAAATTAAAATTCAAAGCAGTCATAGCTAAATGATTTTGATGCAATTAATAATAAATTGTATTCCACATCATTTTAAGAAAAATCATTGCATGCATGTATACATAAAATACTTTTTCCTTTGTAATGAGAGCAGTGAGTGAGTGAATGAATATTAACTTCACACTGATCAACAACACGAGGGCTTTCGGCGATAGTCAGCATAATTTTGAACCATGGTCAAGTGACGCGGATGACACCTGAGCTGGCACCACCCCTCTCCTAACTACCACACCACACTAACGGGAGGGCATTTGAGCTCTTGACAGATTTAACGTGCATCGCTCCCCTACACGGCAGATCTTTTAGTGGTACTGGGATCAAACTCATGACATGATAGCCATGATTCGATGCCTAGACTACTTAGCTACCATGGCCTTTTAATGAGAGCAGTCAATATTGTTCGATAATTTGTAAATAATTATTGACTTCTATAAATAATAAAACAAAATTGCAACATAGTATAAATATGAAAAAAAATTCTTTTAATTTTCCATTTCTGCATTTTCAGTTTAAAATAATACTTGAATACTAAAAGGAGCAAAGTGAGTAACATTTCTTAAAGTAACGAGTTTTTCAATATAACCAAACTAAGAATTGCCTTAAAAATTAAATATAGAATAAATAGATACAATGCACACACAATTCATGAAATAAATAATGTACACATAATTTACAGCATAAATAATATAAATGCATATATATTTAATAACAGAATAATTAGGTTAGTTTTCATGCTAAGAAATCTATTCATATGTCAACCATTTTTAAAGTGCAAAAAGGAGCAGACATTTTTCTACATACTAAAATAACTTTGAAATTATAAAAAAGTTATTATTTTTCATATAAAATAGAAAAGAAAATGATCTTTTTTGTTAATTAGTTGAACTGCAGAAATTCCAAAATTGATATATGTTCCTGATAATTATATACAGTTGATTCTCATAATAAAAAGATTTTATAAATACACTTAATGAGCACAAGATTGGATAATCCCATTTAGACTACAGACATTTTCTTCTTACTGGGCTCCCTCTCTTTTCCACAAGAAACAGAGAATACAAAATAAATAAATAAAAAAACACTAAAATATTTTCTCTGCCGGTACCAGCTAAACCTTACAACCATATAATAAAAAGCAACATATTCTTGCTTACTGTATACAGATGCCCAACAAAAAAGTAAACTTTCTTTTTTACAAATCTTTTCAAACTAGGATTTTGACATGGTTCTTAAAAAATTTGTTACATTTTGTTCTAGACATTTGTCTCATTTGTTCATACAATGATCCAGCCCAATCAGTGGTGCACACAAGGGGGGTGTCCTGGGGGTCCTGACACGCCCCAAAGCCCTTGAGTTTTTTCTCAATTGATGATAATCCTATGTATATATAATGTAAAATTTAATTAAGTACTTGTAATTAACAGTTTATTTTATTAATTAAGGCTAATTATTAACTCAATAATTTATTTTTTACTGTTTTTTTGTTAATAAAATCAGAAGAATCAATTGGTGTTGTCTTGTAGTATGATACGAGATGGGGAACTTTCGATCGAGGACTCCTCCCTTGAAAAATTCTTGAGTGCTCTACTGAGCCCAATTAATGCATCGATTAGGTGGGGATTATTAGTTTTGAATTGGTAAGCCTATGAAAAAATTCTGTACTTCTTTCTGTACAAAAAGAGTACAATATAAAAAATATATAAAAAATTAATTAAAAATATTACATTTATTGTAAATGCATACATGTTTTTATCTTCTTATATTCAAATCAATATTTTAGAAAAAATATATAATTTAACAATTTTTATGCACAAAACAGAATTTTTAAATTTTTCTCAATATGTGGTTTTAGTCAATTATTTACAATTAAAGAATAAAACCTCACAAGAGAATTAAAATATTTACTCATGGTTCACTTACCACTTCAGAAATGAAGTTTTTAGATAAATTTAGCTCCACTAAAGATTTTAAGCCTCTCATCCCTGTGATATGAGTTATTTGATTTGAAGACAGATTTAACACTCTCAACTCAGTAAGATGATTAATGTTGCAGATTTCTTTGATCTAAAATGAAAAAGAAAATAAAAAAAAATTGGCCCACCAGCATTTCACACACAAAAAAAAAAAAATGTGATAAAGTTTAATTATAGAGAATTAATATTTAAATTTAGAAAAAGACATATTGATCATTTGAATAATATTACATTTAATTAAATTGATATTTACATTTAATAAAAGATGATATTTTTAGTCATAAATATATAAAAAAAATATTTGCTTTATAAAGAAATATAGATAAAAATAATTTTACTCATGGGTTAAATTTCAATCATGTGATGAAAATAAGGAAAAGTATATGGCTATTAAGAACTCTGAAACTTATTAATTTTTTCGTTGAAATTCTGCAACAATAAATAGCTTTCATACAATTATAAAAAAGTCATAATCTTGAGAACAATTTTACAGAGTAATACATCAAAAAGAAAAACAATGCAGTTGTAAAAATAAAACAAGCAATACAAAAATTAAAAACAAATAAATTATTATTTTTTTATCTTGTTTACTATGACATATAAATAAAGTATTCAGAAAAATATAAGCATACAGAATAAATGAACATTTTAAACTACCTCATTTCCACTTAAATCGAGTACATCCAGATGTTGCGATCGCTGTAATCCATCAATACTCCCAATTCTAACAGTAAATAAATATATTACTGAACAGAAAAGCAAATATTGTTTACAAAAATAAAATTTTTAAAAGTTTATACCTGTTTCTTGCCAGTATAAGCATTCTGAGAGAAGATAAAGCATCTAAGCCACTGATTTGCTCTATCAAATTATCCGACAAATCAAGGAACTTAAGATTTGAAAACACATCAAAGTTTTCAATAACAGTAATTTGATTTTGCTGCAAATTAAGTAGATGGAGTAATTCCTCCCCTTCTATAATTGGACAGTGAGTTAAGTTACACCTATTAGAGACATAAAAACAATTTTATATTTAACTACACTGAAAAATTTTAAGAAACACACATACATTATTTTCATTCTTGTAATACAAAATTATTACTTTAACTTTAAATATAAATACTTTTTTAAAAAATAAAAATTCTGTAATTCGAGATATTTTATCTTAAAGGATTCTTTTATTTTTCCACTGAAACAAGTGCACACAGAAATAATAACTTTGTTTATAAAAGCATATATCAAATTTTATATTGCTTTAGTTTAAAACATCCTATAGTAGTAAAAAGGGCAAATGATGATTCCTTCATTTTAACCAATGGCCAAATAAAGATATTAAAACTAGCAACAAGCATCTATTCTGCAGACCTCCTAATAATTTCCTTCCTATTTTTTTTAGAAATAAGTGATGTACACAGACTTCTTTTATCATGGGATTATATTTTGAAAAGCACATAGACAAAAGTGCCAAGACATAATCTTTGTGCCAAATATTAAAAATCAATTGGGTTTATGGGAGGTGTTTAACCCCAAAACCCTATTTTTGTGTACACTAATGTGGTTGAAATACACATAAAATCCTTAACATTTTACGTGATGATTCTAGATGATATCCGAATGTTTTCAAATATTATTTACATCTTTTAATTTAACAGTTTTAACTAATATTTAAAATTCTAATTCCCAATAATTTATATTTTTTAACAAAATTATATATTTTGACAAATATACTGAAACAATATTTTAAAAGACAAAGTTAAAAAAAAAAGACATGTATTGATTTATTGATAAACTTAAAAACAATACAAATTAACAGAAATAATTTAATAAAGATATGTATGAAAAATGTACATGAGTTTCAATAGATAGTTATAATAGTTTTTTGATGTTTAAAGCACACTATGATAATGGATGAAGAAATATATACTTCATAAAATTACAAAAAATCTTATTTAATATACCTGTCAAGTAAAAGGCGATCAGGGTCCAGACTCCTTTCATCAGAGGATCTTTTAATGTAGATTTTGCCATCATCAGCAACTCTAACAGCTACCTTTGATTTGCCTGTTAAAGAAGACATATGAATATAAGTGTTTATGTTAGAGAAAATGAATATTGCATTTTAGGCTCAATTACAACTGAGAAATAAAATATTGTTTCATGAATGGGAGAGAATATTTTTGAAATTTGACTTAATTGTGACTTTAAACTTTTGAACAAAGAAATACTTCACTTAATGTAAAAAATCCACTCATCAAATTCTATTTTGGTACATTAGAAAAACTTCCCAATTTTTAAATAATTAAAACAAAATTTCACTCCAAAAAAGAACTGCAATATAAATTTCACAAAATATTCCTCATTTGTCAACACATGCAACTTTTTCTTGTGTAGAATATATATCATCACAATTTCAGAAAAATAAGAACTGTAACAATAATATACCATTTCTTATCTTGAAAGTTAATGATGAAACAATTTAAATGTTGAGAATGTGCTGGAGGTAAAAGAATTACTGTCTAAAGATAACTTACCTTGTAATTCACTAAATCTGGATCTTCCAGATAATTTCCTGGAAAGCACCCACTGGGCTCTGTATGAGGACGGTCCCGCATTGACGGGGGACGAAGATATCGATGTTGATGTAGCAGTGGTTGGATCTTCAACCTTAGAGAGCGAAGTACAGGCATCTGAAATGTAAGATGTTGAGGACACAGGACTGGATGATGCTCGGCTGGAGCCTCTGGATGGAGATGGGGATTGGTTTCTGTGTAATGTGCTTTGCACATTTTTTATGTCGTCTAGAAAGAACACATAAAATTGAAAAAAATTTATAGTAAGGAGATTTATTATGTAACATTTTATAAATTAAAAATAGTTTGTTCAAAAAATTTCTAGACTTTTTTTTAATATAAACATGAACTTTACTTCCAAAAATTTACAACTTAAAAACTAATTTTTCAACAGATGTGAATAATTAATTCATTATAGAGGAATTAAAAAAATACATAAAATGTTTTATGCAAAGTTTTACAAAGAATAGTTTCAGCTATCAAAGGATTCTATTATTTAAAAAAATAAACAAAGGAAACAAAAAATGAATACAATTAAAAAAATAAAGTTATTTGTGTGATATAATCTCAATATCACTCCTAATTCAAATTCATGAGTAATTATTTTTCAAGGAATATTCTCCAAGTCAATTGAAATTTATCACAAAAATTTGAAATACTGCATGATTCTACGTATAAGTTGATAATTTTTGGAACTTTTTTCATAGTTAAAGTATGAGAGCTGGTTTACATATGGATATGCTAATCTTATAGGTAATGCTAATCTAAGGCTCTTATGGATATGCTAATCTAAAAGGTATTTTAGGGAAAAAAAATTTTTTCCAACATCATTCATTAGGCATTTAGAAGTGATTTTATTCCTTTATATTTTTGGGCATTTTAAATGAGTAAAGTACCATACATTCAAAAAGAAAAAAATGTCCCATAAATTTTCACAGACTGCCAGATACAAGTTTCTGAATAATTCGTACGATTTACATTCACTCACAGCAATGTCTAAAAGTATATGATCAGCATGTAATGAACTTTCCCTCCAGGACATTAAATATAGGCCACAAACCATGTACTGTTTCTTTTGTTTTGTTTTCCCCCCTTCACTCTTGAACTTTTCCGTTAGAGAGAGAAATGATGGACCAAAAAAAAAAATACTGTTACTAGAACTTTCCTCAAATGCAAAAACTTGTAGCTGAAAATTAGTTATATACGAATTTCTCTTTCACAATTCATTTTCCCACAAAAAAAAAACAAACAACATATGTATAAAATGATGTATGAGCTTAGATAGGGTTAGTGTTTTTATTAAAATGTAGTTCACACCCAGCATTTTACTTTACAGCAATTTGGGTAACACTCCACCCATTTAACAAATGCTTGGCAACATTTTTGCCCTTATGGTGACATGCTTGAAAATTACATTTTTCTTCAACCTGTTCCTCAACTCACCTGTTTATTTAAATTCCTTAAACAAAACCTCATATGTATGCAAAGGAATTTAATAATTACCATACATGTTTGATCACCCTGGATATTTTGAGACAAATCAAGTTGATTGAATTCTTTTTTACAACAAAAACATCTTTAAATTAAATTTCTACCAGACAGAGCAACATTTTCTAATTTTATCAGCAAATAAATAAATAAGCACCTTTGATAATATTCTATCATAAAGATATCAAGCAAACTTGATGGTGTTAAAGTACATGGAAGCTTTCATACACATCTCCTTATGCAAAATTAATAGCAATGTAAAGTAAGAAATTTTAAGTACAGAATTTTAAATTTTTATTTACAAAAAACTTAATATTTTTCGTATTTTCTGTCAGCCGGGCGCAAATGTCGCCAATTATGAACCAAATGCGAGCCAAGACACCAAGCAAAACGAGTGACAAAACAGACAACAGAATAAGAGTCAAAAATGTTCAACTATAAGCAAATATTAATGAATTGTAAACAAAACAGTTTTACCCCAAAAAGAATGCTTATAAAAAAAGAGACCATCTTCTTCAGTTCTGGCTAAATCCCAAATTTTCATCCTTTTTTTTTTCAAAACAAAAATTAAGATGGAAGAAAGGAAGGAAAACATGCTTTGTTTTGAATGAATTTAAAGAATAGAGCACAAGACCACAAACGAACATTCCTTCTTATAAATAAAATTTCTAAAAACAATACATAAATATATATTTTGTTTTATCTCATCAACAAATATCAAAATAATTTCTGCATAAATGTATTTGTTTTCAATATTTTTAGTAAAAAGAACAAATTCTTAAAAGTGCATGGGAAATAGATGAAATTTTATTTGCTTTTCCCTTATGATAAGAATCAGAATGAAGACAACATATGAATAGAATTCTTCAAAAGTCATTCTTAGAATTCATCAAATTATAATTAGGAATAATGACAAATATTGCATCAATAAGTACAAATCTACTGCAACTGATTAACAGTTTATAAATACAGCATTTAGAATAAGAGGGCTATTGAAGACTGAGCTCATAATTTTGAACCATTCTCATGGGTAACCACCAATGAGGATGTCACCAGAGCTAACACCCTACATGTCCGACTTTCACATTAAGCTAACATTTTGAGCCTCGAAAGATTTAAGGCACATCAGTACCACTACATGAAAAAACTAGCAAAACATCTTTGAGTGATTAGATTTATTAATTAAAATACATGTTTACAATCAAAAGTATTCTTCAAGAGAATAATAAATACTAAATATTTATACATTGGGAAACATATTTATACATTAACACTTTTACATTTTGAATACCTAGCTAAAAAACATGATTAATAATTATAAAAATATGAATTAAAAGATAAAAAGAAATGAATCAATTTTGATTCCATTTGGAAACAGAATTAATATACTTGTAAATATATTACAAGTACTGATGATTCAATTAATAAAAACTGCTTAACTTAAAAAAATATATTCAGAAAAAACTTGCATTAATATAATCCAAAATCAAACGTTAAAAAAATTTGCTGAAGTAATGTCAATTTCCTTGTCTACAAAATTATTATTTTCATACACAAGTATCACAATTTGCAGTTAACAGAAGGAATAATAACAAATGTTTGTATTAATTATTTATTTTAAGAAACATTGATAGCTACTTATATTTTTGATGCTTTTACTAGTATTGATTCTAACATTTTTTGTTTAAAACAATATTGCTTTTTCACAACATCATTACATAATTTAGAATTATAAATCATTTCTTAAATTTCTAGGACAGTTCTAGAGTGAAGGAGTATTTAAAAAATAAACAGTTAACATATATGGAAAAAAAGATAATTAGTGTATATGTTACCGGCAAAGTATGAAATGCCGGCATTCTATACAATGCCGGGCGTTTTTAGGCAAAGTATGAAATATGAGATTTATTACATACTTTGCCTAGGCATTGTATAGAATGCCTAGGCATTCTATAGAATGCCCAAAGCTATTTAGGCAAAGTATGAAAAAAGGTCATGATAAGGAAATTACATCAATGACTTATATATTCCTAAAAATACAAATGTTATTCTGACAAAATAATGTGACTGTCATTAAAAACATTATTGTTAAATTGTGATTTCGCATATTCTTGTATTAAAATTCCTTCAAAAGTTCCAAGCTGATAGAAACCATCCTATTTTTCACTCATTACAAGTGCCAATATAGGCAATATAGGCATTCGGGGGAAAAAATCAAAATTTTGTGTTACGTTACCTTTTTTAAAAAATAATTTTCTGTTTTTTCTGGAAAGTTTCCCATAGGTGGATGTACAGTTCAATATCATAACGTTTACCATTTTTGTATTGGGTTGAAAGTTTTTTCAGAATTCTATCACATCCCCAGAATCCGGAATTTAATTTTTCTCTTTTCAAATTAAATTCCTAGAACAAGTTCACATCGTCAAACTTGGTGTCAAAATTACTGGGGGCAATTGGTATCGCCTATATGGTGCCGCACTAAAAAGGGATACCAGCCCCTGGAGAATGTACTAGGTCTGAAAATGGTAAAAATACCAATCTGCAACCCCATTGAGGGAAAAAAGAATCCGTGATTTAATACTGTATAGCAGTTCTTCCCAACAGTTTTATCTTCCAGATCGGTCAATGTTTGGTAATTTTACAGCAGCCCACTGAGGGTGGGACGTTGATTATTTATATTTTAAATTGTTTGATTTTATATAATTTAAATGTATTTAAGCATACCTTCAGAGTAAAGTTCAGTTACACCAAAAATAATTACAAAATGATTTTACATAAAATATAAAGTGATTTCCATGGAAAGTCGCCCAAACACGAGAAAAATACACCTCAGTAAATATCATGGAAAAAATTTAATGCTCCTTGAGTTGCCTTATAACCTTTGATCCACGGACCAAGGGTTAGGGACCACTGTTTTATGGTACGACCGCCTTCTTTAACAGTTTAAATGAGTTTACTTTTATTTTCCGCAAACATCCCTGGGTTCCTTCTTAGTACTCATTTTAGCATTTTTTATATCACTTATTAACTTCTAGTAAGTAATTTCAGTTAAGAAAAAAACTTTTTTTTGGAGCATCAACTCGAATTTTGGGCAAGTAGCCGTTGAATAGTTGTTTCATGTCTATGGACCATGGGTCGGCAACCTTTTAGCTGTTGAGTGTCAAACCAATCTACCAATATGATTCAACGAACCACACAGCAGAGCATTTTTGAAACAATTAAAAAATTTACAAATTTGTTGAGTAGTGCAAAGTGCCACTGAGATTTGTACCACGTGCCACATGTGGCACGCGTGACATAGGTTGCCGATCCCTGCTATAGACCATGACTTGTTCTCCAACATTATAGCTTGCTCCTCCATTTTTAGGAAACACAGGAAAAAAGCAAATTTTTATTGAATATGTTTAAGTAAAATTGAGTATTTTGACATTTCGGAACAAACAGCAATGTACAACTAACAGATTCTGAGCCTGAGACACGCGTTAAAAGTTTTGTCTAGCCAATTGACAATATTCGAAATGAATCTGAGATGTATTTCATACTTTGCCAGTTTCTCATTAGGCATTCTATAGAATGCCTAGGCAATGTGTGAAATAGGAATCATTTCATACATTGCCGGCTAGATTTAGGCATTGTATAGAATGCCTAGGCATTCTATAGAATGCCGTATTTTATACTTTGCCGGTAACATATATATAGATGGACAGTACAAGAGGAATTGGCTTGGAACTGGAAAAGAACTAAATGTTTGCCAATTCTTTTGTGTTTTTCAGGGAAGGAAATAGGTTGGGGGTCGGAAAAGAATTAAAGACTCACCAATTATGATATTCCCAGCAAGGAAAAAAAAGAGTTAGAAATAGGGAAAAAATTCATAACAACTGTATGTCAATTAATAGGTTTCAAAAATAGCAAATAGGTTTCTGGTGGAGTACAGACTTGGGTGTTCTCATTCTCTTAGATGAATAGATTCAAAAGGACAAATTGTTCTTTTGATCCCCATCCCTACACTTATTACAAATAATTTTTTGAAAACAAAATGATCTCTGGATCTATGGATAAATCTTATCCATAGGTTAAATTTTACACATTTCATTACAGATATATATTCTATAAGAAGGATTTGCATCTCTAGATTTCTTAATTATGAAATTTCACTTGATGCATCTATGGAGGACTTAGTCAAAAAGGTGCAAGAAACAAATGATTCTAAAATAGTTGAAATGAGACATTTCATAAAAACTGATACACCCAACTTTTCAACAACCATATCAGAAGTAAATTACCAGAGACTGTTAAATTGTGATTCATAAATCATCCTATTCAGAACTTTAATAATAAATTCTGACAATAAAACAACTATTTAATTTTCATCCTGCCTGATTCTGTCTAAAATTCGTGCTTTGTATTGATTAAATTTTGGACCATGAACTATTGGTTAAAAATTCATAAATAGTGAGAGGGATCATCCAGCCAATTTCTCACATTGCTCTGCATACTTTAAATAAAAATGAGTTTTGGAATTAAAACATCAACAACATTTGCAAGAAATGCAAAGAAGATTTCACAATATTAATTTGGAAACACATTCAACAGTAATACAAACTTCTCCCGTCTCTGATAGGTATGAATTTTTCAAAAAAAGATTTCAAAACATGCTGACATCCTTTCAGGCAATCACAGAAAAAAACAACAGAATCTTTATTATAAATGCCATACAAAAGACCATAGAAATTGCGTTTTCACAACTAATATATTTGAAATGGAGAATGAACATACATCCCCAGCAAGAAAGACCTTTGAATACCCAATGATCCTAGTAGTAGAAGCACAAGTAATGATGCAGTTTTAGAATGAAATTGAACAATTCTGTTTCTGCACATACATTCCTTTTAATTTGCTTGCTTAGTGAGAGTATAAGAGAGAGAGAGAGTAAGTTTTAATATACACATTTTATATTCATTTACTTTAATTCCTCAAGGGAATTAATAAAGACTTTTGATGATTTTTCCCCCTTTCCTTTTTTCTTATATTTATACATTTGTCCCAATGGAACTGCAGAGGTCTTAAGAATGAATCTGATTAAACAATCCTCCCTTTTCACAAGCAGATTTCTATATTTATACATCTGTCACAATGGAATTGCAGAGGCCTTAAGATTAAGTCTATCCTTAAAATCATCCTCCTTTTTTGCAAGCAGATTTCTATGTTTATACATCTGTTACAATGGAATTGCAGAGACCTTAAGAGTAAACCTGTCTGATCTTCCTTTTCACAAGCAGATTTCTGGATTTTCTCAGAAACTTTTTTAACAGCAGATGATAGATTAAATTTTTCAAGAAAAATCCTCTTTAGAAAAGATGGATATGACACGACTAGGAATATGGTTAATTATAACAGTACTGGGAAAAATCAGCTTGACAAATTTTAATACCCATCTCACAACCTTAAGATTTGAAAATGTTTGTAGTGAAAACTAATATTAGTAATTTATCCTTTTAATTATATATTTATGCTCCACAAAGAGACAAGATATTTTATTAATAAAATGTTTAATGGAATCAATGACAGATCTGATTTTCATACTCATATTATTTCAGACTTTATCTCTTGATATGGGAATCTGATCACATTTCTTAACGAAATAATTTCGCTGATTTGTCAACAGATTCTCCTAACATTCCTTCAAATATAACTGTTTCAATGCATAGAAGTGCAGTGGGAACATCATAAATAACAGATCTCAAGATATGCTCAATCATTTTGGGATGTACCAATAACAACATATTCAAGAGGTTATTTTAAGTGATAATTGCCCTGTTTTCAGCATTTCATTAAAAAACACAGTCTTAAAAAGGGCTTATTGTCAATTAATAATGAAAACAATATAAGATTTACTTTAAGTAACTTAGAAGATAGCACTACACCTCACTCTGACACAATCTCTAAAATACCTAAAAATAACACTTAGGAAAGAATGAATATTCAACAGATCTTTTCCACCTTGGTAGAACTGTGCTTGCAATAACTTTTACGGACTCAAAAAAGCTTAAGAAAAAAAGACCACAGTCAACATTTCCCCCCAGCTATCAATAAAATATAAACAATACTTGAGTAAATTCAGAATTAATATCGAAAAGGCTATGAAAATATAAAAAGATAGAATATGCAATTCTCATCCAGGATTCTTGCATAATATCCTAGGAAAAATCATAAAATCCAAAAAATATTTTTTTAGGTTAATAATAGATATGTAACTCAAATTAAAGACAATATTTTGAAGAGTGTGTGACATATTTTAAAAACAAACTAGTCACAGTTTAGCAATTAATGGTTGAGTAGCCCCAAAAACAAGTTACACCAACTTATCCATTCAACACTACAAGTGTTGATTTTTGCAGCTCATTTATCAAAACATTTATGAACAATTTCAAGAAAATTTTGAACAAAATCTATGTTGCTCTTTAAGTAATATATTTAGATTTCATAGCACAGCAAACTAGTCAATATTTTATTGTAAGTCTTAAAAGGGTTTTTCTTACGAGAGATATGCATTAGAATAATGAGTGGTTATTCAAAAACTTTTATTTGATATAGTGAAAAAATTCGAAAAATTGTTAAAAATAAGTGTCCAAATGAGAATTAAGCAAAACTTCATACCTCTGAGGAAATACAGAGGAACTTCATTACACTCAGGTCACCCAATTTTGGTGGAATCAGGGTAAAATCATTCAAAAGTTATTTTACGAGTTAAGGGTAATCAATGCTTTAGCCCAGAGGAATTCTTAATGATTTTAAATGAAATTATAGGAATATTAAACTCCAGACCTTTTATTCCAAATTCTTCTTTCCATAAGTTAGAAACTTTGACCACACACACACACACACACACACAGATCATTTTTTTTAGTTGGTAGACCTATTCCAATACTTATTGAACTCCATTTATCTAAGGTAAATGAAAAAAAAAAACATGTCTAAATGATAAAAGATTACTAGATAGACAGAGAAAATCTGGAAGTTATGGAAACACTACTATTTAAATGATTTACAAGAGTGGTGAAAATGGAAATTTTTAAAAGATATTCAATTAGGAACTTTTGTATTAATAAAAAAATGAAAATTAGGCAACAAAATGGTTAGTTGAAAAAATTAACTGAGAATGCTCATGGTAAAGATAACAAGGTAAGAGTAGCAACTGTAAGGTTACCAAGTCAAAAATTATTAAAATGAAATGCAAGAGGTATTTATGTATTCCCTGTAGAATAGAGGAGTACACAAATTAGTAACAAATAAATATTATAGATATTCATTTGTTGCTGAAGTTTTAAAAAAGGTTAAATGATCTAAGTAAATATTTTTTAAGACTATATGTTAATTTGTTATTTAATATTTTTATTGTTGCATATATAGATTTATTATTCATAATCATGTTTGAAATGGTTAGATTCAAAAGGGGGAGTGTTAAGTACAGTGATCTAGTGTTGTGTCACTTGATTTTAATTTAGTTAACCTTTTTGTACATGTCATTTTATTTTATGTAAAATAGTTTGGTAACAACACTATATTTTGTTATCTCCAAAAATATTTAATCAGATGTTCTATTTCAAAAAGAACTCCTTAGTGAGAAGTTGTGACAAAAATATTATTCTAGCACCAGAGAGATGCTTATTTTATTGATTTGTTCTTAGAAACTGTTTAAGTGTGTAATTATAACCCCTCCACCTTCATTACAAAAAAAAAAAAAACTCCATTACTTGTAAGTTGTGTTTTATTTTTGCTGTATTTATGTTTAAAAGAGTTTAATATACTTGGCTACAATGTTCTGAGAAAAGAAATAAATTTCAAAATAAGAACATGTACTTGCTTGTTTTTCTGTTCCAACTAAAATCATCAAAAAGGACAAATTTTTTTTTTTATCTATTCATATTATTAGCTAGATAGAGAAGTTTTAAGAAACCTTTAGGAGTGTGTTAGAGTTGTAGAGTGGCAAAGTAATATGGCAAGGATTATTAAAAACAAACTTTATTTCCAACACAACAACAACCACAAAATATAATAAGTTTGAATATATATATTCCCTTCGTCAGAGTGGAATTCTGGGAAGATAGAAGAAATGCCAGAAGACATTTCTTCCCACCAATGAGATTCAACAACCAATAAGATGCAAGGATCAAGAATTGATACTGTGAGTAAGGATCATCCGATATGATGATTAAGGATGATCTGATATTATGAAACTACACTACAGAGTATCCCCCCAGTGACGAAAGGAACAGCATAAAAATATATGCTAAATTCACGGCCTTCAAGCATGTGTCTTAATTTTTTAATTGAAGTATATATAGCTAAAAGTTCTCAATCATAAGTAGACCAATTTTGTTGAGTTTTAGAAAGTTTTAAAGGTAAAAATGCTATTGGTTCCCAGTTACCATTAGAGAGCTGCATCAAGGAACTGCCAATGGCGAAATTTGACACATCAGTCCAAACACTTAAAGTAGCACTAGGAATCGGATGCTTAAGAAGAGTTCCATCAGCTAATGCTGTCTTAGCAGCAGTAAATGAATTTTCAGCTTTCTCAGTCCATTCAAGAGGGATTTGCGAATTTTTATATGCACAAGAAGGTTTCTTTTTGTTTGTGTGACCTTCTAAAAATTTTATTAGGGGTGCTAAAATGTGGGCTGCTTTAGGAATGAATCTACGATAAAAATTATACATTCCTAAAAATCTACGCAATTGAGTTATAGTATTAGGTCAAGGAAACTTTTGAATAGCATCGACTCAATCAGGAAGGGGTGAAATACCTTCGCTGGAAACTTGAAATCCAAGAAATTTTAAACTATCCACTCTGAAATTACACTTAGAAGGTTTAATTGTTAAGCCATAACAATCAAGTCTTTCAAAAAGTACATGAAGATGAGTAGAATGTTCTTGAACATTTTCAGATGCAATTAAAATATCATCAATAAATGCATAAACACCTTTTAAACCACGAGTAACTTCATCAATAAATCTTTGAAAAGTACTAGCCGCATTGCACAAACCAAACTGCATCCGAGTGCTCTTGAAGAGACCAAATGGAATACAAATAGCAGTTTTATGTATATCTTCGGAACCAATCAGTATTTGGTGAAAAGCTTTAACGAGATCAATGTGAGAAAATATTTTGGCCCCATGTAGTTCACTTGTGAAATCAAGAAAGCTAGGAATTGGATATTTATCCTTTTTAGTTTAAGCATTCAATGCTCTAAAATTGCCAACAGGGCGCCAATCATTGCTTTCCTTTTTAGGAACCATATGCAATGGGGAAAAATAATTACTGCTAGATGGACGCATGTGCTGAAATTCCATTTTCACAATTTTTAACCTGTCTAGAGCCATGAAATGCAGTTTAGCACAAACAGGTGGTCCAAAAGTATCAATATAGTGAACTACATTATGTTTAACTGTTTGGTCTGCACAAGGTGGTTTTACAATATTTGAAAAATCATTCAACAATTTAGAAAAATCATTATCAATTATATGAGTTTTAATAGAGAAAATTCTAGAGTTTCTAACAATACAATTACAATTTAATTTTGTAGAAATATCAAACAAACTACGATTCCTTAAGTCAGGTTTTATATTAAAATAATGTAAGAAATCTGCACCAATAATAGCATTAGACACATTACAAATAAAAAATGCAAAAACAAAATTTCGTCTTAAACCTAAATCTAATGACATTAATTTACGCCCATACACCTGAATGGGTGAACCATTCGCGGGCAATAAAAGTTTGCACTCGAGTAGATTGTTTTCGAGTTTTATTAGCAGGAAGGATTGAGCAATTGCTTCCGGTATCAACAAGAAAACAAATGTTGGATTTACGATTGCGAACGAAAAGGCGACAGGAAGTCGAAGGCAAGGCATAAGTTGCCGCGACTCCTGCCCGTTCAAGTTTTCTTGGAAAGAACAAGGCTGAATACGTTTTCTTGCCTTTAAGGCAAATTTATAACGATACCAACATAAATTTGATGCAGTTAGCTTAGGGCTTTTTATGCGATTATGAGAATTGAAACAATTTCTAGAAAAACTTCTTGATCGTCGGAGTTCTCTCTCTCTCTCTTTCACTTTATTTTCACTTAAATTTTAACTCTTTGAGAAATTCCGATTCACTACAATCATCAGAATTGGCACTGGAATATCTTGACACAGCACTTACCTGTGCAGGTGTCACCTCTAAAATGCGATCAGATACCTCTGAAGCTTTTTGAACTGTAAGGGGTTGAATACTTGCAAGGATAGATTGAACATTAGGCAGTAACTGCTGTAGAAATAATTCCAAGAGAAGTGAATCTGCCACATTGTGCCATTCTGAGCATTGCTGCATCACACGAAATAATTCCGATGGCTTTCTGTCTCCTAGCTGTTCTCCGGCTAAACGTCGGCGAATTTCCTGGCTTTTGCTTTCACCACATCAGGCAATGACTTCTTTCAGTTTAGAATATAGATTTGCGCTTACAGGTGAAAGAATTACATCACAGCCTTCTGATATGGAGTCAGAGTGGAATTCAGGAAAGATAGAAGAAATGCTAGAATACATTTTTTCCGACCAATGAGATTCAACAACCAATAAGATGCAGGGATCAAGAATCAATACTGTGAGTAAGGATCATCCGATATGATGATTAAGGATGATTCGATATTATGAAAGTACATTACAAACCCCAGAAAAAATATATGAAAAACTAATTGTCTTTCTCTTTGAGAATAGTCAAAAGGAAAATTTACAAATTCCATTCAACAGTCACAGAGAAATACCTCAAAATAATTTTCCAAACCTTGAAGAATCATTAATATATATGAGGTGCAATCAGAATATTCAGAGACTGATATTACTGTGATCACATCTCTGTGAAAGGGGATGCAAAAATAAGTCAAAGACACATTCTCATAAACCTCCTTTACTCATTCAATTGTTTAACTTAAAATGTGAGCATGCAACTCTTAAATATGAAATTTTTTTGACATTTTGGATTACGATTTAGTAATGAACAGCATAATTGAGCAGCATGCATATATCAAAATTTGTGTGAAGCTAGGTAAATCTAAAACTGAAACTCTTGAAATGCTTTATACAACTTTTTGCACCAAAGCTTTAAATCAGACAATAGTTCTGGAATGGCACATTTCAAGATGAGTCTTAAATAATACAGATACCAATAAAACAGTGATAAAGAAGTGAATATAATTGAAAGATGGTCCCATAACTATTAAAGAACATACAGACAATGTTAGAATAAGTTACAGAGCTTTCCACAAAATTTTGTTTCATAAAATTCAAGCATACAGAACACTGCTGAAAAGGACATTCCCACTTCTCACAAATAATCAAGAAAAAACATGAATATTTGTTTTTAACTTTATGCAAAAGTTAATGAGGATGTCAGTTTCATTTCTAAGGTCATAACAAATTGTTTAAGTTTTTATTATTTACGGAATACGAGAATTATCACAGACTTAAATTACAACCTACACACAAGGTGGCTAGAGCTAGAAGAAATTATACAAGAAAAACTATAAATACAAATGAGAGATACAGGCGCCAGCTATTGGCATAACAACAAAACCATGTTAACATTCATTATAAAGTCATTATCTTTAACACAAATGACAAAAGAATTTATGGATATGATCCCCAAACAAAGCAGAAACTTTCACAGTGGACGAATTCAAGCTCCCCATGATCAAAGAAAGTGTTTAAATTTTGGACAACAATAGAAAGCCTACTCCTTGCGTTTTGTGATATCAAAAGGAATTGTTTATAGGAAGTTCATTTATCCTTTTGTTACAGTCAGTTCTGACTTTTACTGTGATGTTCTGAGCCCTTTGAGAGAAGATATGCAACCTGAACTTAGGCATGACCTAGCATTTTCATCACAAAAATGAAGCAGTCAACCGTCTGAAAGACAACACAATTTTAGCACAACAATATGGTTGGTTTTCTCCATTCACCAGATCTACTTCTTTGTGATTTTGTATTATTCCTCAAATTGGAAATGAAACTAAAAGGATGATGTTTTGAAACCATCACTTTCTTTTTCATGAAAATCACAGGCAGTTTCTGACAGCTTTGGAAAGAATACTTCTAGAATGCCTTTGTGGGGAGCGAAAACCAAAAGGGATTGGTGTATATATTTATAAGGTAATTATTTTGAAAGAGACAATAGCCAAAATTATGGCGATTCAAACAAAACTTGCTTTATCCATCAAGTCCAGGAACTTTCTGGTAGCACCTCATAAACACATGGGCTGAAAAGTCCCGGGCCTAACACATAGATGGCGCTAGTTTTATTGCAGTCACCTTTTTTTCAGTTAATACTAACCTTCAAAAGACAGCTGTTATATATATAAAGTCTCATGATATTCTATTCATTAGTTTGTGAGTTATTGTGCTAAGAGTGACGCTACTTTTGTTATTTTCAGAACAATGGATCAAAAACAATTTCGTGTTTTAATTTTACACTGCTTCTTGATGGGGAAAAATACCGTTCAAGTGAAGCAATGTGACTACTGGCTGTTTGCAGACCTGAAAAAAATGCTCGCCGGTAAGATTTCGCACGAATGAAGAGGCTATCGCTGAAACCGAGGCCTATTTTGAGGCAAAAGATAAATCGTTCTACAAAAGTGGTATTGAAATGTTAGAGCGGCGCTGGAATGATTGCGTTGCTCTTGATGGAGATTACATTGATGAATAAAGCTAATTTTGAACCAAAAAAACTGTGTTTTCTTTGTTAGGCCCGGGACTTTTCAGCCCATGTGTTATAATGATGGTACTTAAAGGTTATTCCCCTTCACATTTTATTTAAGGCTTTCTTATGATTTATATTTATTTCTACTTTGATAACAGAAGCAAATTTTTTTTGCACGATAATCGAATAATTTTTAACTAAACAAAAATGTTTATTTTTGTAGTAATACAGAAAATATCCTTGAAATTAAAAGGCAGAGTTTTTTAGAGTAAACTGCAATTTATATTCTGTACTTATCTAGTAATTACTACAAATTTAATTAACAGGAAACAATACACATAAAATCCACAATAGCACAAACTCAAAGTTCACACAGCAATATAAATTTGCAGTCACAACTTCACATAAGGTCAATGAAAATGCTTAGTCACTGTCCACCTTTAAATGCCTCGATTCTGTCATTGTAGAACAGTATTGTCCTTTAATAGGCTAGAAAGATCCTTGTAGCAAATCCTGGATTTTTTTTTGCAAAATAATCATCTTAGACTTTTGTGAATTTTTTCAGATACATCTATTTTTGTTACAAAATTCGATGACCAAAAACTTCAACTCATTTACTATCGGAGGAATTATCTCCCTTAACTGCAAATTATCTTTTCATCCACAATACTGTTTTGGCAAAGAAACAGTGTTTGAAATTTTTGAAACATAATTGAAATAATATTTTATTAATCCATTTGAATAAAAAAGGATTCTAATCAAAATACAAATAAAAGTAATATATCAATCGATAGGCCAAAAGTTAATTTTAGTTCATTCAGAAGCTTTAAAAGGAATCACATTCTAAAAGCAAAACTACTTAAATGCTAAGATACTTATTTTATGATACAAATATCAAATTTGATGGAGGAAAAAAAATATAACTTTAGAGGAAACTATAAATGATGATCAGAGTTCTCCCATTCCCCCTTCCCCAAAAAAACAGCACTATAAATTAAAATATATATTCATAACATCATTTATAGGCATATTCTATTTAATTATAATAAAAGACACACTTTTAAGAAAGAGAAAAAAGGTGGAATAGGTTACTTTATTCATTGAATTCCAAAATAAATAAATAAAACACGAATAATTTAAAATTAAGTACATAGAAAATGAAAAAGCAATAAATTTTGTATCTTACCTGCTCTGGTTTGAAATTTCCTCCTTGGAGAAGCTTTTGATGTTTGAGACTTTGATGCAACTTTTGAACTGGTCTGAAAAGAATTAACAACATAAATTGAACGAATCATTTATGATTAAAACACACACAGTCTTAATTAATATGAATTTGTATATCTGAATTTTCTAAATATGCTTGAATAAAATATATACGAGAAATAATGATTAATCTTTTTATAGTTCCCTACAACTCTTTTTATATGAATAATTGTGAACTGTACAGTTTAGGGCATAGTTTGAAGATGAAAAATATTTCATTAAAAAATAAAAGACTAATTAGAAAAAATATTGGGGATAAAAATTAAGCAATATTATTAGCAAACAAAGAATATCATGATATATATAAAAGAATTAACTCCTATTAAAGAGGGACAATTAGATCACATAGAAAGTCTGTCAAGTAAGAATCTAGGGATAAGATAAAAATAAAAATTCTAATAAATTTTTAACTATCATCATAGTCCTTATACTTAAGACATTAAAATTTTGTAATAGAATTGCACTAGCTGGGACCTAATGGAATATTCTCCAATTTTTCAAATTTTAAGTCATTATTTGAAGAATTGGAGCAACATATTTCACTTATGTATAACAAAGAGAGAACTCAATATTAAAGAAATATAACTCCAGAGCATGAAAAAGTATTTATAAGAAATGGTACATCATAAGCTTTACAAATCAAGCAGAACATTCCATGTAATCAACAAAATTAATTTTGAAAATCAAATAACCCTATTTTATTGAGAAAGGATAATAAAGATTTTCAGAAATTTAGTGTTATATGCAAGAACAGTGCAAGATATAGTACATTTGTCTTAAAATATGTGCAGGCATACCTGCCAAAAGATTAAAAATGCAAAGCATGAAACACAGGAGAACTTCTAATGAGCACAGAGACTGTGGTTGTATTAGAAGCTGTTCTATTTTAGTTTGGGCTTCTATCTGAAATTAGTCAAATTGATGAATCTGTAATTTTTTTGATGGCTAATCTGTAACTAAATTTGATTACCTATCACCACATTGGCAATATCTGTCTTTCAGAAGCTTCCAAACAATTATAATAATTTATTAATATATTACAACACTATTTAATAAAAATTCTATAAATAAACTTAGTAGTTGATTTGTAGAGAACTAAAGGAGGGTTTAATTAACCTCTATTCATTCAGTAACTTGCAGGTTTTGCTAAATCAGATTGCATGTATAAGTTGTATTATAAATAAATTTTTACAGATGGAAACTCTTGTTTCTTAAAAAGAAAATTCTGAGAGTGACTGATTTTATTCACTCAAAATGAATGTGGAAACTACAACTATATATATATATATTTAGTTAAATTTGAGAATTATAAAAGTCAAAGATTGTATGAATTACACTTGAATTAGCTAAAAATTTCAAATGCATAGTAAAATTAAAGAAGTAAATGCCTCCATTTTAGAATATCATGCTAAGAAAAAGTATGTACTCCATAATTCAATATTTACCAATGAATTCTATGAAAATGCTAGTGCATACCAAATGAAACAAAATTGTTTTTTTTTCTTCTTCAAATTAACAGTCAAATGAACATAAATAATTCAACATAAGAAGTTGCAGGGAAGGATGCTACAAAGTTAGAAAAAAATTATATTTAATTGAATTTAGAAGGAAAATATAAATGGATTGAAAAATGAAAATGAAAAAATAAATTTAAATAAAGAAAAATAAAAGATTAAATTATACATGCCTTGAAATTATCATAAGTGTATTTGAAGTTATACTCAAAATCTAAATATTTCAACATTTTAGTTTATATATTTTTAAAATTTACATGCAAGAGAGGGGTCAAATTATACTTTTGAGTCTGTTTATCTCACAGAATGAGCATAGCACTCAGCCAGAAACCTTTCCTTTTTGTTCCAAACTGTTACCCCTAGTTGCCAAGAGAAAAACTTTGTAGACAGGTTTTTCCTCATCTGTTCAGTGTTCTGCAGTAATTCCCATCCCCTATTTCTCCATTAATTTCATAAGCACTGACCCTATTCTTAATAAAAATAAATGATTTAGCTCTTTCAATCTGAAACAATCCTTTAAAATTAAGGAAATAATTTCTTATTATGGACTAAGCAATAATTTATATGAAAAATATAAACGGGAATAACACGAATCTATTAAAATTAACAATTTAGACAAAAACATTAATATTTTTTCCATCCATCAGGTGTAAACTGAGATTTCAGAAATTTTTTTTAAGTAAAATTTAGTTCAGTTCAAGAAAATATTAAAAAAATAAGTTTTAAATAATTTTTAAGCAAATCTTTCAAAAATATGTCTTACGTTTACCAATTTAATAAATCCTCACAGATATTTCAATCGCCAATTTTTTCCAAATTAAAGAAAGTAAGATAATTGATTCATAATAAAATTATAATTGATAGCTCTACATTCAAATAAAATCTAAATTACATTTTTTTATATTTAATTACATTTTTATTTTTGGTCTAATTTTTACAGTTGGTTTCATATTTATAAAAAGTTTCAAAATTTTTATTTTCCTTTAAATATTAAAAATGAATGCAAAAACATTTGCAACATGTACTCAATACATAAATAATTTACTTATGTATTTATTATTTTCCCCCCAAAAAACATTTTTGACAGTCAAAGTTTTGAGATGCATGATGTAATTTTTTGAAAATATTTTGCTGCAGTTATTTCTGTGTTGCTGGAATATTTAACTGAGATTGTCACCAATGAACTTAATCAAAAGTAAGCATGATTTTCAAAGAGATATATATGAGAATAATGTCTTAAAATTTTATTAATCTGTATTTGGAATGTGAAAAGCAAACAAAAGTAGAATATGAGCTTATATATTCAATGCATTTTAACTACTCTTTTATTAAACAGAAAATGAATTTATACATACATTTAATGTTTGCAAGTACAGTAAACCAAATTATATTTTATTCATAAATTATTTTTCCTGAAATAAATATACAAGAATAAAATATTTTGTACATACATTGTGGCTTTTTCAAAGAACATCAAAATTTTGAAGTGGTACAATTACAAAACTAAAGAGTTGAAATGCTTTTAAATGACATCCAGTTGAATAGAGAACTTCCACACTTTTACAGTACATTCAATTTCTACGGTTTGAATGGCTGCAGTTTTTCAATTCATCAATATTCACCAGTAGTGGTAGTGGGGAACACTTCCTCTTTTATGTAGACCCCCCCCCCAAAAAAAACTGTTGGTTAAATTAAGATTTCTTAGAGGCCAATAATTCAGAATAAGATCATCTCTCCTAAGCATCTGTAGTGGCAATTTGTCACATAAGTATTAATATACAAATAAATGCCAATGTAGTGGTGATCCTTCCTACTGAGAGAACATAAGTGTCTCCAGTTTCTTCTAACTACAGAAAGAACCAAATATGTATCAAATCTAAATATGTAGTACCAAGCAACAGCAGTTGTAAACTTATAGAAGAATGAGCCAAAATTTTTTTGTAATACAGGACAAAACACATTAACTTCAGTGAATTGTGTTTCAATCCAATGGTTGTATCAGATTAGCTGTGTAATAGTTGACTTGAAAACTAGTATGAAATGTTGCTTTTCATCATTATAGACATTTATTTATAGATATGAAGGAACAGTTTCTACTGAGTTCATCCAGAACAAACTTTCAAAAAATTTGTTCGATATTTTGAGTAGTGTATACCAGCTAAATTGCAAGTTAGAAAATCAGTTGCTTCCTCAACACTTATGAGGCATTTATACTTTTGACTGCCTCATCAAGATGACTTTTTCAGACTGTTAGTGAACATTTATTGAATCTGTCGCATACTTGTTTCAACCTGCATGGTGAATCATAATTTTCCCCCAATGTAAATGTTTTTCAAACAGCTGAAAAAACTAATAAAAAAACTCAATTTATAAGGAGGACTAATGGTGTATTTGTGATGAAATGCTCTTTGTCATAATTGAACTACTTCTAAACAATATAAAAGTTTTGCAATTAGTCACTAAAATGAAGACAACAGTAACGAGAAAATTTAATGATAATATTAAGCGCAAAGCACAGCATAATATTGAGCAATCCATTAATAAAAAAAATGACAAAGTAGTCGAAAAGAATATTAATGAAAGATTAAATTATTTACAGATAATTTGCTATCTTCTATAATTGAGAATATATTTTTTCCAAGCTCACATTTACTCTTTAAAATTATAATACACTCTTACTTGATAGAAATACAATTTGAAAATTTTTTTAATCAGCATATTGATCAAACATGTTAAATTATATAAAAAAAAACATAACCTATAGACATTATACTGTCTGTGTAATACGTCTATAAATCTACAGGTTTTTAGAAGTAATTGCTTATTTCATTGACAAATAATTTCTAATTTGTTTAGTGCTACTAGATTGTGACTGTGTGGTAGAATGCTACAAAAGTGAAAATTTGGTTGGAGATACAGCAAAAATAATTTCAGTTTAGAGAAGAAACCGATTCAAACCTTACATCAAAGTAATGCTTACAGAAAAAGACATTGACTTGTCATTTGATATTCAGTTTAAACATATGCTTAAAGAAAAACAGAGAGATAAAATTAAAAGAAAATTCTGACAATGTACAATTATATATTAAGTACCATTACCTACCATTACATACCATGGTATATTAAATTTATTCAAATTATCAAACTTTTTGCAAGCAAACACCTTAAAATTGGTACAAATTACATACAAAGAGACTCCAGATTATTGAAAAAGGTTGTTTATAAATTGTAATATTGATGACTAACTGTTATATATTAATAACTTGATTTGCAATCAAACTTTAAATTTTGAATCTTTAATTTGCTGAGTATAATATGTAAAAACATCAGTTTCTTTATATATATAGAATAAATTAGAAATTTTTTTTAATGAGTATACACTTTAATTATGGAGAGTTTTTACTTCAGTTAACAGTTAAAATAAACAGTTTATAACAAAAAATCCTTACAATAGCTACAAAAATCACGTAAAATAATAAATTGCATACACCAAAAGCAAATTTATTCAATTGCAATTCAATATTAAAATGTTTTTAGTGAAAAATATTTGTCACTATAATTTTTTTTAAGTAAAATCCCACATAGAAATATAGAACAAAACATTCTATACTATTATCAGGTAACAAACTTGAGAGATTTGAAAAAATTCACACCAAAATAATTGTTTACAATTAATATTTATACTAATTAAAATTTTGTAAACATAAACATAGATTAGATAATGTAATACATGTAACATATAAAAGTACTCTTAAAAATAACTATAATATTTATATAATAAAGTTTTCACTACATATCTTCAGCAGAATTTTTAAAAAGATATTTTTCACAAAAAAAACAACCTAGGAAAGCAGTTTTCATATCAAAAGCAGCTAGTTATATTATTCACTTAATCAAAAATTTAATTTGCCTGATAAGCGAATTAAAAATCATCTTCAATAAAATCTCCCTTTAATAAGGTAATACTCCGTGCAAGATAATATATATGTGATTTTGATTCAGTATAAATTCTATGTTTAAAAAAATTAAACAATGCATCTTGTAGGCAAAAATTGAAATCCATAACAGTTGTTTGCACATTGTAAAATAGCAAATAAGTTCTAAGTATACCTGCTTAGTCTTTTCAGTCACATTTACTTTTCCTTGAGATATCACGACGCTAAGTCCTGAGACTTGAATATCTGCCTACAAGTTTAAAGTCCATTACTTTTATACTCAAAATTTTTTTAATAAAGGGACATCCACGTAACACAGGTAAAGCAATAAATCATAGATTCATAATCTGGAGAGGCATCAAAAACCATAAGCACAAAATTATAAGCATATTTGTTAAATTATACAATAAGCTTCTTTTGACTTAAAAATAATAATAAACTAAAAAATAAAATATTTGATTGTACACATTTCATATTATACTCAATTTTCTTTACAATATTACAATGATGAAAAAATACAGCAAAGTTCATTTTGTTGCAATTTTAACTAATAAACTAATTTTAAAAAAAAGACTGGTCCATTCTAAATTAAAAGACCAAATTTTTCTAAACTATCTTTAGTGATATTTTTTATGTCATTGAAACTATATACAACATATGTGACAAAACAAATGTAAAAGAAGTTACCGCAAATCTAAATTTCAATGTTAAAAATCAATAGGAATTCATAGTATTTGAACAATATTTCAATTTATTAATTATGAAATGAAGTTCACACAAGAGTACAAAAGAAACCTTTTTTCAAGAGTTAAAATATTATGTGAAATCATTGATTAATCATGACCATTTAAAAAAATATTATTTCTTTTATTTGTATGCAAATATTCTGCCAGCAGACCAAATTAAATATAAATTTTAAAATTTGACTTATAATCAGAAAGTAATTTTTAACACATACAGACAAAATTTCAATAAATATTTGATAAATATATTTTTAATTTGAATTGATTTTATATAAATGATATGTGCAAATAAATAAGTGAATATAAGTGTAAAGGGAAATAAATATTCAACCAAATGATCAGTGGCACACACAAGACGGAAGGAGGAAGGTTGGATGCTTAAAACCCTGACATGGACCAACAGATTTTAATTTTTACTATAGAGATTACCCCTTGGTGCTTTTGTTATGTGTTTTTTTTTAGACCGTAACCCCTCCCAACAGAGGTCTGTGTGCAAATGATTAATATTTAAGTAAAAAAAATTTAAGTCCATTATTATTAAAAAATTGACATCTTTTAAATTTAGAAATTTTTTTCAAATATTCTGATTAATAAATAATTTTCCAGGTCTTTTAACAATTCTTTTGAAATTATAAGCATAAATGCAATGCTAAAATTACATTTAATATACTCAAGAAACTTTTTAGCACATTTAATTATTTATTTTACACAGCACAATATTAAGCTGAATAAGATTCATAATAATTTTAAAAAAATTTCTTGTATACCTCAGATTAGATATACAAACCTCCTTGGGAGCTTTAGTTGTTTTTTCATGATTTTTTCGAGATTGCATCGATCTTTTCCAGTTTTGTGGTCATTACAATATTTTATATACTTCAGAAACTTAATTTTCACTCTGAAAAAATAAAAACTTTTGTCAAAGTACAGTTATTAAAGTTTATTAATTTTGTTATAATTGTAAGGAGTCCAAGTATGCATTAATAATTTTTTTAAAATTGTACACCACCATAAATAGATAAAAATAATATACAGTGGGGGAAATTCCCTGAATTTAAATAATTAATGGAATACATAGATAAAATAAATAACCAAGATCTCTAAAAAATCATTTAATTAGATGTTTTGTAAAGACATTAAGATATGATCACTATATTTTCCTTGTATAAAGGGTGCATTTTATATAAATTATTGATAATATCCTAATTTTAACAAAACTAATAGGAAATCTACACTGAAATGGCAAAGATGCAAAATGGATGTTCCTGTGCAAAAAATCCGAAATTGAACATAATTTCATTTACCTTTTTATAATATAATTACATTCATAAACACTGAAGAATTATGATCACAAATCACTTTAATCTATATTTTACTTTTTACAAGTACAAGCATAGGCATCAAACTGAAAACTGGCCATAAAATTAAAACTGTTTTTTTTTTTTATGATGCACAGAATAATAGCAGGCATTTCTCTATTATACAATCAACAGCACCTAGGAAAAAAACTTTTCAATATTTTAATATAAGTCATTACAGTTTATAGATATATTCTTAGTTTCAAATGATTATTTTTTGGTATAAAATATTACGGAATACCCCAGTGTACAATCATTCTCTGAAGTAATGACTGAAACAGCCAAATATGCAATGTTCTGTGAGATGTAAAGTTATGTTTTTAAATTAAATTTTGATGATTTATTTGCTAAAAGTTAAAAATACATTAATCATACCAGGCTATTGAGGATATAGAAATTTATAGTAGGGCGTAGTAAGAAGTTTTCAGCTCAGTCAACTAAATATTCATCAGTCAGTATTTAGCACCAAAAATCACTTTAATGAAAACATTTACTGATAGAAGAAAAATAATTTTGGGTCATTTACAAAGTAAATAAAATTTCAGCTCACACATAAGCAATAAATACATTAATTAAAACATTATCATGCAAATAATTTAAGTAAAAAATAAAATGCAATTAAATCAATTATTTTAAAGTTAGCCAGAAAAAGATACGCGCGAAGAGTATCTATACTTATTAAAATAATTAAAAAGTTATTTAATTAATGATGAGACCACGTTTATTTGCTCCTTAATTTTTTACTATGTTTTTTTTCCCAATTTCATATATCAAAACTGTGATAAATTTTCATGTTAAGTATTTTGCAATTAATAAATTACAAGTACTTACAAAAAAATTCAACTTTAAACTTTTTATAAAAATTAATAAATTATTGAAAATTTCAAGACCGGGTTAAAAAAAATAAAGATTATTTTTAAAAAAAATTAAACAACAGCAGGCAATTATTACCTTTGATTAACACTAACAGTATTGCATATTTACAAAGGCACTGGTGAATAAGAAATTTGAATTTAAATGCACCGACAAACACACATGCCAAGACAATTAAAATTAAAACAAGAACTAACTATGGCTATTCAATACAAGTGCTTCAGTATATAGATTCTACATTCAGTGAACTCATACGCTAAGCTACACTTCACTCATATAGCCACCAGGAAAGTAATATTAAGTTTCATGATTAAGTATTTTTTCTCTGAATAAAATTATTTCGAAAGAAAGAAAATCAAATTTTGAAAATATTAATTTTTTTTGTATTAAAAATATCCCAGTTTATTAAAAATTTATATAATACGTTAATGTTTTTATAAATTTTACATTAATTTAGTTGACGTAATAATTAATTTTAATGAATGCACCTGTTTAATATTTGATTTTAAAAAAGAAACATTGTTTCATAAATGTAACTAAGTCAAGATGCGGCATCTAATGCCCAAACATGTTTTAATATTAATTTTGATTTATTGAATTTTTATCGACGTTTAGATGTTGCATGTACAAATTGATTGCTTCTGAATTTTATGACCTTTTTCATGTTTTAGAGGAATGAATTATTTAACTTTATCCTTTTAAATAACATATTGAATACTTCGCATTATTTCATAATTTCGCATTTGTTATCACTTTTTTTCCACCAATCGCAAACTGACAACACATGTAGCCAGGTAATTCTGGTTTCGAAGGAGCTTTTGACACGTTCTTTCCGGGAAACAACGAAGAAGCCGGTTTGATAAAAAGGGAATCTTCTCTGGTAGTCGCTTAGATCAATTCGTTTTTCTATTCATTAGCACAATGAAAGCAATATTTATATCAAGTATCCTCAGTTGCATATTATTAACAGTAATTTGTAGTGATGTCCTAGACTATTCTGGAGCAGATTTTGATGATCGAGTAGCTGAACATGATGCAATTTTAGTAGAATTCTTTGCTCCATGGTATGTTTCTTAAGTTATTCTTTTTACCGAATTTTATTATTGATTAGTAATTTTTGGATCTACAGATGCTTCTCTTGGAAACTACTAAATTAAAAATGGAGTTCAACTTGATCCCTTTACTCTGGATGTTTTTTACATTAATGATAATTGTCATGGGGTAGAAATTCTTTTGTTTGATCTTTATCGACGTCAGTTAAACTATTCAAAGAGGTGTCTGCATAACTCGTGATATCAAGAGGAAATTATAAATAAATTGCTGAAAAGTTTTCTTTTTGTTAGCCGTTGATAATTACGCAATTTTATCTATTTTTTAGTTACGTTATCTATATTGTATTTTTCTTGCCTTAATAAATCGATTTTTATTTACCTATGTGAACTGCATTTTCTTAATATTTCGAATTTTATGCTTTTGAATATTTCAATTGTTTAAATTTACTAGGTGTGGCCATTGTAAAAGATTAGCACCTGAATATGAAAAAGCGGCAACAACGTTAAAAAAAGCCGACCCACCCATTCCACTTGCAAAGGTACGTTTTTAAAATTGAATATCGATTGTTTTTGATAAACGTTCGAGTTTGATCTACTGTTAGCTTTGTTTTATTTGAAATTCAGATACTTAAGAATATTGCAATATTTAATTTTGCAGATTTTCTGTTAAATAGATTTGCAAATTTGTCATTTAGTTTCTGTATATTTTCTTTTTTAGTTTTTAAAAGTTACAAGTAAGTAAATGTTTATTGTTAAAAATGCCAAAATTTTATTTTTGTTTAATTTTCTTCAAATTCATTTTTAATTTTTTATAATAAAAATTTTTTATATTTAAAAATTAAGATTTTAAGTTTTGAGTATATAATGTAGAGATAAAATATTTGATTTGGTGTATTGAAGAACCTAATATAAAGCTATGAGTTCATGCTATAGAACTAGTATAATTTAATCTAAATATCCCTTTTGTGAATTCTCTTCGTCAAGTTTATAGCTATGATGACATATGAAAGTTGCAAATTATCCCTACTTATTTTTCTGTCGTTTCTATTTATTTCTGGAGAATTTTTTTTTTTAAATGTACAGTTGACTCTCGATAGTTCAAAGTTGAAGCAACCGATGGAAAAACTTCAAATTATCAAGAGGTTAGGGGAAAAACTCCCAAAATACACGAAGAAAATTTTTTCTAACGCATTTAAATTTTAAACTGTGTAATAAAACAATTATACATGTATATAAATTTATTTTAAAGTATTCTTAAAAAGTACATGTATTACATAGTATAAATATTAAACAGAAGTTAATCCTGTATTAAAAGAATATATTTATGTATTAAAAGAATGCTTACTGTACATAATTATTTTTCGTCAAAAGTCCATCTTTTTTGTTTTATGGCATTCAATCTAACTTTGTCAATAGATTGTTCTAGAATAAATGATACTTGAGAAATGTCCCCATCATGGTTTTGATGGGAGAAAAGTTGTGTAGTTTGTTTAGTGACACTTAAGCTTCTGTCCGAGTTATCGGAGTCAACTCGGATGGTCATCAAAGGGGCTCTGTTGCAAGGGAGATTAGCAGAGACAATACAACACAAAAAACTTGTAGGCTCCAATATGTTTGCTACAGGACACTACATAATATTGAATGTTTGAATTGTCGAGTTTTATTGGATCACTTTGAATTATCATGTGTTGTATTCTGGCCGGCCACACATTTTACTTCGGAATATTGAGTGTACCAAAATGTATTGTTTTAGTTCAAAATATCAACAGTTTTTCTAGGGGCTGAGCATGTACTTTGAATTTGGAAGAGGTTCATATTATCAAAGGTTTGAATTAGCGAGAGTTGACTGCAGTTTGTTTACTTTTACAGGAATTTATAAAATATTACTTTAATTAAAAATTTAGTATAATCTTATTTTTCCTACACCTTCAATAACGAAGAGAAGTAGATAGCAGATCATTTTTCTGTGTTTGTTTTCTGTTCAATATGATGGTAATGTCCCAAGTTGGTGATTAAGGTGTAGGTTAAAATGGGATCCCTTCTAAAATTCAAGTGGTAAAATGATTTTAATCTCGTATTTTTTTTTTATCATTAAAACTTCTGGAAGCTAAAGGAACACAATTTAATTATTCAGTTTTTTATTCAAAGTATTAATCTTATCGTGCATATTTGATTTTAAACCAATATGTAAAAATTCTAATGGGAAGGGGGAATATTTATTGTATTTATGGTATTATTGGTTTGTGTATTGTAAACCTTCGTTTTATATGCAAGTTTTGTACTAGTAAAGTTTAGGAAACATTAAATTAATGAACTGTTCAATATTAATACTCTCTAAACTGATTTTAGTTTATGAAATTCTAATGTGTGTATGTATATATATATATATAACTACTGCATTTGATAATAGATTTTGATATATTTGTAATAAGAAAAGATAATCTAAATATACAAGTAATAAGTTTATCTTGTCTAGGTTGATTGTACATCTGATGATGGTAAAGAAACTTGTTCAAAATATGGTGTAAGTGGTTATCCTACTTTGAAGATATTTAGGAGTGGAGAATTTTCTTCTGAATATAATGGTCCACGTGATGCAGGTATGTTTTCTTGTACATAATCTTAATTTTTTTAAATATTTTTTAACAGATTTTTCTAAATTTTAATTTAATTATTTTAGATGGTATCATTAAATACATGAAAGCTCAAGTTGGACCAAGTTCAAAAGAACTTCAAACTCTAGAAGATGCTGAAAAAGCATTGAAAGATGATGTCATTGTGATTGGTAATGTACTTAAATTTATATTAAGATGTTACATTACTTAAAATTGAATTGGGTCTGAAGTTTGCATGTTAATATTATCTGTATAATTTTTGACTGGTTGCATGAAGATTTTAATTTTAAATGTTTAACCTTTAAAATAAAGTGATTTAGTAACTTTCATTTATTTTAAATTTAGATGTGAAAATATTTTAATTACATAATCCATTTTAATGATATTTAATAAAAAAATAGACTGTGCACATTTAATTTGAATTAGTCTCTTAATATCTTGTAACTACATTAATATAAAACCGCACAAGTTAAGGAAATGCTTCTAATTAAATGAAACAAAGTTTTTAGTTTTGTTAATGTCTTATGAAGATTTGTTTTAATGGTTTATTTTATAACTATGACTTTTAAATGATTATCTATGAAGATAAACAAGTTACATGTATATTAACTCCTGTGGAAATGCTACCGGTGTGCATGTCTTGTTGAACCGGTACGTTGAGTTTCCCTGGATGCATGTCCTTGTCCTTCCAAAGTATGATTGTTTTTTTTTTTTGTGCTGCTATCAGTAAAACTATTGTGAAGGCTTTGGAATGCACAATATTGTGGTATTTGCAAAGGGGGGGATTTACTTATTTCGGAGAAATTTGCTTATTTGCATCTCCCCTTCCAATACATCGCAAATGGGTGTCTGTAAAAAAAAAACCAATGACACTGGAGAGCAAGTAGTGTTGCTTTTAATCGGTAGTTAAGGGATTAAAAATGTCTTTCATTTTATATGGTTAAAAACTTGTATTTTTTGTTGTGATGAATTATAGTGCTAAATATATCTTGATGAGGTGTCTACTAAATTTTTTAAATGTGTTTTTCAGGATATTTCTCCGATGAATCGAGCAAACTAAAAGAGGAATTCTTGAAAGCGGCTGATAAACTGAGGGAATCGGTGTCTTTTGCTCATACATCGAGCAAAGACATTTTGGACAAATATGGATATTCAGAGTAAGTTAATTCTTAAACTATTTTTTCTTTGTGTATATATCTTGGTTTATATTTTATCCATTAAAGGTTAATTTTTTTAATTAGTTTCTTGATTATTTTTGAAATGAAAGTCTTGGGAGAGGAGAAACTAAGGATGCTTAAAGTCGAATTGCGCTGTGACTAAAAAGATTGTCCCTATACAGTCACCCAGTGCTTTTGCCTTTGCATAGACAACCTTTCATTAGTTGTGTATGCCAATGTTTAATCGAGTTATTGTCCATTGGATCGACTCCAATGGACAATAACTCGATGCTTTGACTCCAATGCTTTGAACTGTGATGGCAGACATTGTTTTTACATGTTCCACAGCACAAAATTCCCTCTGTGGTTTGGTAGATATCATGTTGACAATTTTGTGCACACAGGAAAGGAGGATATTTTAAAACTTGGGGTATCTAGTAGCTTTTAGGCTAATTTTCATCACTCTCTACTCGGTAGGTGCCTCAAAAAAATAAATAGGGTGCATTCTTTTTCTGACACGGTGTATGTGATTTATATTTTAATATTTCTCCTATTGGAATTGTAAAAATAATCTGAAAATAGAGCATAGAATTGACCTGAAATCTTTAGTTTTATTAATATGTCATTGATATTTTCGACTATCAATCCTGTGATTTTAATATCTCCTTGATATTCTAGCTGTCTTGCCTCGAAGGTTTTTTTATTTTAAATTGATAATTTTGAAGTTATTAGCATCTTTCTTGTATTCAGAAAAATTTAATTTTTTGAAGTTGTTTACTTGTCAGCATTTGAAAATTTTCTTCTTGCATCATTAATACTTCTGTTTATCACAATCCATTTAAAACTTTGAATTTCTAATCAAGATGAAATGACAAGTTATATCTAAAAAAAAATTAAGTTTACCTTTCATTCTATTATATTTATATTGGAAATGAGATGGAGTTTGAATTATTTTGACAAATTTATTTTTTAAATTACTGTGTATAGAATATAATAATTATAGATGTTTTCCAAGTTATTAAGTTGTCTTAGTCTTGATCTTTTTTTTTAACTAAAAATATTGGAAGTTTTTACTTATGTTTATATAAACATTAATCTTTTCTTCATATAAAGTATATTAATCTTCAAATCAAATTTTCTAGTGATGTTGTTTTATTCCGTCCAAAGAAATTCTGGAGTAAATTTGAACCTAAAGAAGTAAAATTTACTGGTGCTGTTGAAAAGAGTGAAATTACTGAATTTATTAAAGATAATTAGTAAGTTGAATAATTTATTTAAAGTATTTTATTTATCTGTATTTTCATTAATTTTGTTTTTATTAAGAGTAAAAAAATGTCATAAATTTAAGTTTAAAGTTAAAAAATTTATTGTGTGGGAGAAAAAAGTATAAAATATTTACAGTTCTTATTTTCTAAATGGATTGTTAAAATGTTTTGGAAGGAGAGCAATGGATGTATGGGAAAATAGTGATTTTTAAGTATTGTCTTATAAATATAAGAATTGTAAGTGTGAAATTTTTTTATAGTACAATTCATAATTTATTGAGCTCTTAAAAGTTATTCACTAATTTTTTCACGTTCACTATAACTTAGATAAGGGAGAATGACCTTGTATAATTTCACTAAACTTATATAAAATGTCCATAACAGTCATCAATTGTAGTGGTGTGAATGTATCACAATCTGAAGAAAATGTCAATATTTTATAACTTGAACAGGCTTTCCTCCTTTTTTAACTTATTGACCTTCAGTTGATATTTGGATATTTTTGGTCAAGTATAAGATGCTTACTGGATTTGTGATGGAATCTGAAGGATATTCTCAAAATCCAACACTACCAGATATTTTAATGTATCGTGTAGTATAACATGAAGACTTTAGAATAGATATGAATTTAAAAATTCAATGTTGAGAAGTCTTGTTCCAGATATTTATGGATTACATTTCTTCAAGATTTCTTCAGCCTATAAAACCGCTGTTCTCCAAATCATTGCCACACTAAAACAGTGCACATTCATTTTTACGATTATGAACTCTACAAGTTGAATTATATCCTTCATCAATGCAAACTAGTTTTGGGGGGGGGGAGTAATAGAATATATTACTCAATAAAATGGCAATGGTCTTGTTATCTCTTTGTCAAGTTCTGGGCTATCCCATCGTGTGTATATCCTTTAACAACAAATTATTTAATATCAAAGGGGGGGGGGGAGTTCACCAAAGTGATACCTATAACATCTACTTAACTATTTTTTCTGTTTTGCTTGGAAGGGAGAAACAGCATTTAATATTCATTCTGTTCTTTCTTGCTTTAAACTCTAATTTTTCAATATGGAAAAAAAAAAAGAATTGAATATCTTGCTTGAAGAAAATTTAATTTTCTCCTCCTGAACAAAAAGGAAGCATTAAAAAGTATAATCAGAGTAGTGTGTGCAGTAAGTTTGAAAGTAGTAGGGTGCTGAGCAAATATTCCATTTCATTTTTTTAACACTAAATTGGAATTTTCATCAGTAAGCAGCCATAATAAAGCTGACAATACTTTTCACTGTGGTGAAAGAACTGATAAAAAAAAATGTTTTGAAAATAAAAACATAGAAAGAGGAAATATGCCTTATTTTCATGGTAAACATCTCATTCTTTTTATCACTCGACTGATTATTGTCCACAAGTTTAACTGTGATATAACGAATATTCTTTTTTTGAAGATCAACTGGTTAACACAGAAAGAAAATCCATGTAATATTCTTATGGTTGATTTTTCTCATTGTCTTTATACTTTTCTGTGAAATTTGACATGTATTTCTTTGCATCAGTGATATTTTCACCGATTTTTGTATGCAGTAACATCTTGTTTCATACTTCAAAATGACTTAAGCATTTGAAAGCCAAACTTTAGTGCTGTATTTGCAAGATTTTTAAAAAATCTTGAAGTGACGTACCAATATAGAATTTTAGTCCTGGCTTATTTTGAAATCTTTGCCATGTTTAGGAATGATTGTTAAATCTCTTGAGGATGGAAGAGTCCTCGTGGTATGGTATTGGGTACTAGTTTGGGTATTATTTCTTTATCAGTTTAAATTTACAGATTTGTTGTTGGTAGTCCTTGTATTGATTGAGAATGCATTGCTAATAATTCCACTTGATGCATTTTGAGAATATTTAAGATTATAGGCTGATCTAGTGGAATCGTAATTTGAACTGTAAACGATTGGGAGGGAATCCATATTCCACGTACTATTGGCAATTGTTCCTAATGGATAATGGTAGGCATCATCAAGTTGAAATAGCATTGTGCAACATTTTGGGTATGTTTTGCTATGAGCTTGCATATATAGCAGTATTTTCGTGAATTTTAGAGGAATTGTCATTCAGTAAAACTGCAGTAAATTAATAGCTACATTTTCACATTTAAATTTTAATTTACACTCTAATGAAATACTTGGCAAATTTAGTTTTCAGAAAGAAATAATGGGAAATCTTTGCGTGACACAAACATATACATGTACAATATGCCCATTGTACCATTTGTATAATATTTGCTTGCCAATATAAAAGTAATTCTTCCTCATGCTATATGTTAAAGAGGAAAGTTAGAAGCAAGTAAAATGGCTGGCTTGATCTCCTTCTTAATGGAGTATTCTTGGTGGTTAAGTAGCTGCCTTATGTTTAAGTTTTCTTCATGGGTTAAGCAAGATGGGTTCTTTATGTATAGGCATTTCTTTCAATTTTGGTACCTTGCAAACTTAACTATAGAAAGTTATTGCCAATGCTCCTTATTTGATTTTATTCATGAAAATGGAGATCACATTCTTTGTTAAACATCAACTTGTAGGGAGAAAAAATAAAATAAATAGTAGTTGTTTTTAAAATTTATGCAAAGTTTATTATTTAAATTGCTATTCTTAATTCTTTTATCTTAATTTCAAATTTGATGCAAGACTTAACTTTTGGAGGTCAATATATTA